>VZUI01083361.1:0-16250 GCA_013401135.1 Cettia cetti
GGATAGGATAGGATAGGATAGGATAGGATAGGATAGGATAGGATAGGATAGGATAGGATAGGATAGGATAGGATAGGAAGTGCTGAATTACAGCATCTCCTTTGAAGAGGTGTTTTGTGCTCACTGACTGACTCTTTAAGTGGGAAGACATTTACCACATACCTTCACATAATGTGTCCGACAGATACTTCCCAGTGTCTCCTTTAAAATTCAATAGGAAGGTATCAATAGGAAGGTTCAATATCAATAGGAAGGTATCTAAAATTTTTTTGTGATCTTTGATAGTTTTAAATATTTTATTTTCTTACCTTTGTATTACTTCTCTCTGAATAGCTATTATGTGATTAAATTCTGTTTTGCAAGACTTTTACAAGGACTTCTGGATAAATTATTTAGTGTAGATACAATGGTCTGAAATTGACTCTTCCATAGATTAAGGTTAGAGTAGAGATTTGAGATGCACTGTTATTTCACAGCTGAATTCCTAATTAATCATATATTAACTCAAATTCTTTCACTATGTAGAAACTAGAATTTTTCTCAAAATAATGGTATAAAACTGTACCCATCCAGGGTAAATAAGCAAAATGAAATGAGAATCAAAAGGCTTGGAAACCTCACAATGTGTGAATACAGCACAAGTGGAACACTAATATTTAACTACTACAGTTTTTGCACTGCATCATCATTCTCCCTTGCAACTCTCACTCTTCATTTGCTGTGTTAAGGCTGTGAACTGTCTAGCGTGGGAGCTGGGTCTTTGTTCTGTTCTTTGCAGGGAGATCATATCAATAAATTGTAGTGTAGAATTTCACACTGTTCCCAATGTCAGTGGGCATTTTACATTGAACTCTTTGTGAGAAGAGTATGAGTCATATATACATTTCTGAAAACTCCCAAGCCTCCATACATGAGGAGCAGTAAGTCCAGTTTAGACTGTTCCTGTTCACTGTCCTGTTCACTTCAATTGCTTTCCGCAGAGGAAGAAAGAAACTTTCACAACCTAGTTTGCAGTTGACATTAGGTTTTTCATTTTTAGGCAACAGTGCTTTTGCAAACTATTCCTGTTACTCAAGTTCGTTAAGTTGATTCTACACTATTATTCATTCTTGTGCTCTTCTGACAAAGGCTGTGAGGTCTGGTGATTTCAGCAAGTCTTAGAAGTAAAAGGTCAAAGTTCCAGTGCAGCAAAGGAGCTGATTCAATGAAAAACCATGACTAAAACATCTTATCCTCCTCTGAGGAGACAGCTCCACTCAGTCTGGGGAGAAATGTTACAAAGCATGACTTTGGATTAAACTACATGATTCAAACACGGTGGTTGAGATTCCAAAGCTAATGAGGGAAATCCCCTCAATGAATTTGAAAACCTCAAGCACTTTTAAAAGATCTATTTACATTTTATATCTAGAAAGCACAGAGTACTCTGTGGATCGTTCATTACATGCAGTGTTCATTGCAAGAGCAGGAATTTGGCGTTCACTATAAAGTACTTGTTTCATATACTGCCTTGTCCTTTCATAGTGCCCTTGCAAAAATGTCATTGTCAATGTGTTTTAATCATTATTAGAAACCAGCATGTGAAAGCACAGTTAAAAAGAACTTGATTCTTTAAAGGTGACCTTCAAGTGTTTTTGCATATGTTGTGTTGGAGTGGGTGAATCAGGGACATCTTCACTTTCCGCTCACTTCAACGTTCCCCAGTTGTTCTGCAATTATTTACTAGGAGGACAAGTAGGAATGCTGATTCTGGCCCAGAAGCTGAGCTTTGTATATCTGCTTATTCATAAAATATTCAGCTTGCTTTACAGGCAGACAAAATATGACAGACAAAGTATTGGCTGGAGCTGGAAATCCCTGCAAAACCACACTCTTCCCTTCATACTCAAATTCAGGGCAGGCAAAGCCTGTGAATAATGGAGACTGTCCGAGGACATAACTTTGCTTACAATGGAGGGAGTATGAATCAGCAAAGGACAGGCACCCACTTACATTTGAGACTGATTTGCACAAGCCCATAAATCGTCCAAATGAGGAAAGCTAAATGTGGAAGTCAGGAATGCCACATGTGCCATGACACATGGAGCAGTACTTAAAGATCATCTTACAGAATGATTCCAAGTATCAGCACAGCTATCCAGAGTAGGAAACTGAGTCAATTAGGGCCACTGAACCCATGCTTACAAACACTGCAAATTACTCACCATCACACCGTGGTGATTATGGAGTTTCTGAAGTAGGCTATTAGCAAGGTTTTCTGACTTAATCCTTCATTTACAAAGTAATGTGTTTGCCTATTGTGTACTCAGCCTCACAGTCTTGGGGCAGCAATTAATGCTGCCTCTTCCTGAAAAACTCAGTGGAGGTCAAAGCCCTGGGGGAGGCTTCCAAAAATTCCCTCTGCCTGGACACTGCTGCCACCCACAGTTTAAGAGACAACTAATTATAAACTATGAAAAAATTATTTTTTTTCATCAGCTTTCAGAGTTCTTCTAAGTCTTGATTATTTTTCTGAGCACAGTAATTGCTTCTCCCAGAAGAATTCCTTGGCAATCAGGTTTTCACACCGGCAATGGGCACACAAGAGTAACCTTCCTAACTTGCTGACTGTGGGGTGCAAGTCCATCTTAGCACCCCAATGCAAATTGTATTTACTGAGACAACTGACACATAGCCTATGAAAACTGTGTGCTTAAGTTGCCACCATGTCAATAAGGGAAATAATAGATGAAAAAACAAGTGTAGTCATATTTAACATAGATTCATGTCTATTTGAGATGAGAATTTATCTGTGCTCCCAGTGCAAATTCAAGGCAAAGCACAGAGGTTTTGCTCCTTGAATTCCAGTAAAATTGTTTGAATTTTTGCCACTAACGCCTGTCAAGACTTCCTCTGTTTTCCTTAAAAGCTTTGTAACAGTAGATGATCTGTTCTCTGGGATATTTCAGTCCCCACAAGGAAACAGTGAACTTTTAAAAACTATTTGTATCCATCAAAAAATGAGTGTCTTGCACAAGCTGCTACCCATGGGTCTCTGTTTGATACAACTGCAGGGACCCTCAGCTGTGGGCCAGAGTACACGAGGAAAGGGGGAAGAATATTTCCTCCTGAAAGCCTGAGTTTGGGAAGAAGTCACAGGAGGCAGATTATGCAGGCTCTCAAGGGAAGCTGTAAACCCATGCAGGCCAGTGCCTTAATGCTGTAATTTTTGCACAGAAAGTTGAATCCTATTTATTTTGCTTATTTCCCATTTTATTGGAGCAAAGTTTAATCTGAAAATGACCTGTTGCAGAACAGATCTACAAGTACAAATTGACCATCTTACTATTTGTTATTTGTCGTTGTATTTGGGCTTCTGTTTTACTTCTCTCAAGTGCTGGAGAAAATGATCTGAAGATGACGTGAATCTGTGAAACATCTTAATAACTGTCACCTTTGCAATATTTTTCCTGTGTCTCCTCAACCTTGATACTGGAGTTATTATTATTGCTTTTAAAAGGTTTTTAATATGAATCTTTTGAGAAATATTTCGGAATTAAGAAATACAGAAATGCACAAACCAATATAAAGTTTCTTAAAAATGAAGAACTGTAGATGTTAAGCATTGTAGTCCACTATCTAACCAGTAAGGCTTTTCAGATTTCTTGCCTTCCATATACTGAATTGTCAATCCTATAAAATCTTTGTGTAATGTAAAACTATTTTACCTGTCCCTCTGCTTTCTAGGCTGAAAACATACATCATGATGTGCTTTGTGAAAATCAACTAGACTTAGAATTGAAACAGATTCTTGCTCTAAAGAGCATAAATCCACTATCTGCATGCTAACAGTGTGACCTTATGAGGTTTTTTTTAACTGGGTTGTTTCTACTTTTTATAAACAATCAAAAATTATTAGGTACTCAATTTACTGTTTCATGACACTCAGCATAATTTAAAATTATTTTGCATTAATCATTGACAGTTCTGCCAGAGATATGCAAAAACTTACTACCCTTCATTATTTACCCCCTATCATATTTTGCGCAGAAGAAATGGAGATTGGTCTGGAGGTAAAACAATTATCCACCTTCCTCCTGGAAATGATCAGTAAGACTATTTTCCTTATATATTGAAAAAAATCTGCAAGAGTGCTATGTAGAAAAGAGATTGTGGCCTATTCCACTGCATAATTTTAAACTGAGTGTAAACCACTGATTTCAATAATAAATCATTCAAGGAGGAAAAAACCCCACAGGGCCTAGACCAAACCACTGTGTTTAAAGAAAACTTATTCAACATTATGGGTTAGTCAAACAAATCATGTGTGTAAGCAGCACAAGGAGCTCCACACATGCTTTTCTTTGGAGTCTGCAGAACCCACACTGGTAGTTCACTGAATGTGTAATGCTACACAGCAATGGTTCCAGCTCAGAGAACCTCAGAGGATTAGAGTTGCATCCAGCTGCTGCAAGGGCACTCTTCACAGAAAGGAAATGTAAAGAGAGCTGAAGAGCAGTGTGAAATTCACTCAGTATTGGTGGTGAAGAAATCCCAAGAACACTAATTCTGCATTTTTTCTTATATGCCTAACCTGGACCACTCTTTTTTTTTTTTTTTTTTTTTTTTTTCCACAGAAGATGAAGACCCAGGATTTAATTATATAATTTAGATTTATGTTAGTTTAATGTGACATTTGAGATTTTTCATCACATTTTCCTGCAAAACTACACGTGTGCTCATTAAGACTATTACTTGATGCTGTAACATCATGTCTGTACTAAATAAAAATGCTTATTTATCTGATTGCCCATCAGAGTTATGTATCAGCATCAAGATGTTCATTTGTGAGAAATCAATTTGCACAAGAAATTTCTTGTTTCATATCAAAGAAAATAAATCTTTCATGCTTCTGGAAGATGTTTATTAGCTGGTAGAAGCAATTCTGCCAGTATTCTTTGTGCGGTGCCTTGACCTTGACTAGATGTCAGGTGTCCACCCAAGCTACTGTATCACTCCCTTCCTCAGTTGGACAGGGGAAAGAAAATATAATGAAAGGCTCATGAAACAAAATGAGGACAGGGAGAGTTCCCTCATCAGTTACTGTCATGGGCAAAACAAACTTGACTTGGGGAAATTAACTTAATTTATTAACAATCAAATCAGAGCAATATAATGAGAATGAAAAATAAATCTTAAACCATCTTCTTCTGTGCTTCCCTTCTTCCTGAGCTCAAATTTATTCCCCATTTCTCCACCTCTTCCTCTCCAGTTGAAGAGCTCAGCTTTGGCCAGCAGCATGTTTGTCTTGTTTTTGGCTGACATTGGCCCCATTGGACAAATGGGAGGCTTGTGGAATCTTCTAACAGAAGCTGCTTCTATAGCTCTCCTGCTACCAAAACATGGCAAACCCAAGATATATTGGCCCAATATTTCCCAGTGAAATGCCTTTTGAACATATTTATGTACAACAAGACAGCTAATTTTCAAATTAAACAATGAAAGAATGTTTTGGTGAACAGAGAGTGAAGACCTGCTCTTTAAGACAGGGTTAGGCCATGTGGGTGTAGCCTTGGGTTTTGGGGAATTTGTTAGGTAGCACAAATAATCCTTTTTATGAAATCGATGTGTCATTCAACACTTCAATACACAGCTATCCATCAGAAGATTTTCCAACATCTCTCCCCACCCTTTTGGAAAATGCTACAGCAAAAACAAAAATGTCATTAGCCGTGGATGAGCAGTGCTTGAACAAAAGAGAATTCCCAATGGAAAACCTGTTTTTTACTCTGGGGAGGTACACACACAAACAATAGGAAAATCCCCAAACCAAAGAACAGAGAAGCTGTCTTTAGTATCAGAGGAGTTCTTTTTACTGAGAGCACAGTATAACAAAGAGAATGACCATAGAAGAGAAAAGGATTCAGGAAAAAATTTCCTGTGAGGAGGGCAACTTGACCCACTCTTACAGAACAACAAAGGACAAGTGTTTGGACTCAAAATCATTCTGCCATACCTACACCGAGGAAATAGCAGTGGAAGCAGCCTTCAGAGGTTTCTATACTCTTTGATAGTATCTCTCCAGCAGAGTAAAGAGTTTAAAGAGAAGTTCCAAGCACAGGAATTTGCTCCTCCGCATCTTGCTATACTACCACTATGGTCTGTGGGATTGCAGCTCCGCCAAACAGCAGGCTCTCCTGGCATGGGGGCGGCATTTCTAGATGGTGGTTTGCATGGAAACGTTTATTTTAAGAATGTTAGATACTGCTATATATTCTGTTTACTCTGGCTGCAGCATCTAAGAACACCAGAATTTATCATTTTATTGGTATACATGTAGTCTTTCCTTTTGAGGGTCCTGAGTGCCTCCCCAAGCTCCCCTCTATATTGCAGTGAAGAAGGGCTTGTTTAACATGTCGTGCCAGATGTTCACTGGCAAGTTCCTCTTATAACCAGACTAGTCTTCACCTCATTTTTCAATAGCAACTTAGTATTAATAAAAATTAAAATTTAAATCAGAAATAAGTGCTCCCATTGATTGTCTCCCATGTTCCCTGTGAGGGTGGCCTTGTAAAGCTTTCAGTAGAAGATAGGGGGATAGATGGATGCTTCTGTAAAGAGAAGGCAACGTATGACCAATGAACAGCCTGACTATATCTTAACAACAGTTTGGATACTGTGTTTTAATAACCCAGTTTGGCCTTTTCCATTCCATATAATTGTTTTGTTTGTCTAGACCCTCAAGATCCATAGTACTCTTGAACACTTTCATATAATTTCTAATTAAGAAATAAATGGCTTCCAGGAGAGTTCCCAAAATGGTCATGTCTTTCTAAATATGCAAGAAACTTAACTCAGGCACCTCAACACACCAGGGTCTCTGTGATCAGCTTCAGGAATAATGTATTGATGCTTTACTGGAAATGCACTCCACCATTATCCAACATCACAGTGAACTCTGCTTGTGGTCCAATGTCGAACCTGCAAAGCTGGTGGACAATTCTTCCACCTGCCACTATCCCACTGTCACATAGGACCCTGTTGTACTCCTGATTTCTCCCTGCCACAACTGCCCCTTTAACCACTGTCCAAAGTCATAGAACCTGATGGGAATTTTCCTGGTGGCTCACTGGGAGTGATAAGCTCCTTATCTTTTTGTCTCTACTTGGAAAAGTTTCCTCTCATACAGGAAGATTTTGCAGCATCTGTTGTTTGCTTTAGATCTGCAAATACATGGAAATTTCTTCAGATGAGCCATATCAGTTAATAAAGTTCAGGTGGTAAATGAACGGCTTCACAAATGACTTCAAGTCTTAGATTACTGTTGCAGCACCCTTTCTCTTCCTTGCCAGGCAATTCCTCCTCCATAAGTTTCATTATTTCAGCAGGCCAGGACATAACTAAAAATTGCTGGCATGGTTCACCACCAGGGTCAATATTCTTTTACTGGGCATCTCTTTGAAGTCCAAGCTAGTGGCATGTCCATTGACACAGGTACCAAAAGAGGCTGGGGACACTTGGACCCACAGATGTGACAAATAAGAGAACAGAATGTGTCAGAATGACACACTGGGAAGTCAACTGTCCATTTCTCACAATTTCCCCCATGTTTTATGTTCTAAATTCCTCATTTGTGCCTCATAAAAAACCTGAAAACTCTACCCACTGTGCCTGCAGTGTTACCTGCTATTCTTGTGATACATTACTCCACATCCCATAGTGCATTGCATCAAAAGGAGACAAAAGACCTACACAGTTTGTTACCATTAGAAGTGCAAATTGTGAGGACATGCAGTGCTGGTACAGACTCTTTGACCTGTGGCACTCTTGCAGCTCAATTTTGTTATTGCAGGTGATGAATCAGCAGAAGCATGCAAGCCAATTTCTGTAACACAGAGGAAGCTTGAGTTATATTAAATTCAGTTCTCATAATACAAATTAGCTGGAAAACAATGACAGAGATAATCTTTGAAATATTAGTCTGAATCACACCCCAAAACAGACAACAGCTAATTTTAAGAGGACAAACATTTTGTACCTTTGGGAATATGCACAGTGGAGATAATGCAATGCCCTTTATTTAAGACTGGTTTCTCACAGCTCATAGCCTGTTGTTCTGTTATTTAGATCACAAATGCATGTTCAAAACTCCAATTTAGACTTGGCTTGGCTGTCTCTGTACCCGCTGTATCTGAGATGTTTAGCTACTGCTAATGTTTTGCTATCAATATAAATGAATCATCCTCTGAATCACTTCAGATTTTCTCTCAGAGATCTTTTAAGAGCGTTTATAATACTGTTATTCTGAATGTCAGCTCTCAGTGAAACAAAAAGTCTGAAGTCAGTGGTAATACTCACCAATAGCTGGAACAGGCTCCAAATATCACATGGTACATCAGATTTCCAACAGTACTCTTTTTATTGCTTTCTCCTTCCTCTGTGATTTCATCTCTTTGCTTCTCCTCCCCAGTATGTCAGATTCATAATAGTTTGGGATGGCCAATTTCCCTAATTAGTGAATCTGCAAACACTATAAATGCCCACTTTAGCATAGATATTGCAATAAGTCTCAAGGGCAAACATAGCTGGACCAGGGTCCTTCAGGTTCTTTGAAAACATATCCCAGAAAGATTCAAACATGGAAGTTTACCAGCTGAATAGAAACTGGTCAAGAGGCATCTTCCTCTAAACTTGCGTGCATGCTTTAAGATCATCTCTGATTCCTAACTAAGTCTTCATTCATCAGCATTGATTTCTTACTTGATTGTTCTGAAAGACTGGACCTCTGTCCAACACTGTTCATTAGGGAGACATTTAGCATGGAAGAACAAGATTAAATACTTGACAGAATTAATTTCTATCAAAGTATGTATTCTTTCTACAATTATATATGTCAAATAAATTTATTTCAATTATATTTTAAAAAGTGAACAGAAAAATTTATCAATAATGTGAAGTGATTAATAAGTAATATTAGTATTAGAAATAGTACATAGTATAGCAACAGTTTGTGGCTTTTTCAGTTTCCAAGGTGGAACAGTATTGTTTTAGAACACCAGAATTTCCTTTAGGATCAAAAAAAAAAAAAAAATCTTATTTTCAACTAGTTCTACATAAAAAATATTGGTGGAACAAACATCCCAGGGAAGCACCTCTGTTTCATGCAAAACATAGAAGAAATCTTGCCTAAGGCAACAATCTATGACATAAATGCAGAATTGCTCAGAAATACAATGCTGCAGCCAAAGAAATTTAGCATTTCCAGGATAGTTCTGCCCATATGGATTATGTCCAAAGGCTTACCAGGACCAAGGATTGCTCTGTGTGGTAACCTGCAGCTGTCAGAGTTGCTGCTCCTTGTACGGAGCTTGACAGCCCACAGGGCGGCTGGAGGGAGTCGGTCTGGCACACCGTTTGACCCACATCAGTCCCTCCTACTGTGATGGATTCTGTGTCTTTGTCGATGTCTATGAGGTATCTTTTCAAATGACCAGCTACTCAGACCTCAGCGAGGAACAAAGGGAAAGAGTTCACCAGCTCTTTATCCCATCGCTCTGTTCTAAATTCCAGTTTCTGCAAGATTTACACAGGACATGGCAAGAGGTTTCACTGTGCTTTCCATCACTTTGAATTAACAGTGATAATAATAATGCTTAACCTTTGTGGAGTTCTTTCTGTCTCTGCAATGCTTAACTAACATGAGCTAATCACACTAAAATGGCTGGGCTTATCCTTCCTACTCTTTACAGTGCCATGAATAATCTGATAATTATTTCTTTAGTAGATATAAACAGCTTGTCCACTCTTCTGTCATTTTCTATTTTGCCTAAGCTATAAATATCTGATATTAGCTAAAGAAATGGTGAAGTTTTTCAGGATCACTCTAAACTAAAGTGGATAATTATGTTAATATGATAGATCTGAGAATGAATATAAGAATTTTACTGTATTTTTTAAATACCTATATCCCTAATTATTAGCATCTGCTGAGGATTATGTTGTTCAAGAATGAAAATGTGCTAGCTAGTTTGTCTGGAATCTGTTAATATCAATTATTTAAAAGCACTCTGTATTTATTGCTTCAAACATTAAGTACTGACATACTATGCCAGTAGGACCATACTGTAGTAGTGTATATGTAAGAGTAGGTAGAGACTGTGGTTTAAGCAGCTTACAGTTAGTATTCAAACTCTGTTTTATTATCGAGAAGCACCAGACTGTGTCTTTCCCACACTCTTCTCAATAAATTTACAACTTCATGCCTCAGATTATCAGCAGAATGTTCAGGAAATAAGAATTGCAAACTTACCACATTTTATCCAAGGTTAACTATTCATGTAGAATGATCTCTCAGTAGCAAAGAAATTCATTTCCACATTCAGGAGTGAAATTAATTTCTTTGACAGATAACTGTTTTTATGTGCTCTCCCTATTCAGTGGAATAGCACTATTTCATTATCTCATGAGATCTACCATGTTTTAGGCCATGATTGCTTGCTAGTCATATTGAGAATCTCAGCTGAATATAATGCAAACTGCTTACATTGATGGTGTATCTTCTTTGGGCCCCTGACCCTTGATTTCTATTTTAAGACCCAATTGTTTTGAGTCTGCATCCATGGGCCTCTGTACTTTTTAGTCCTTGCATTATCAGTCCCCAGCTTTATCCAAGATACAACACAAACTATATTGCAACCTTATTGGCATCTGACACAGAATTAGTTATCTCTGCCCCAGTCTTTAAGAGATGAGCAGGTCCTATCATTATTCCTTTATTAAAACAGTTCTGCGTGCATGGTGCTTTATAAGGAAAAGATGAGTCACTGTTCCAAGAGATCTCACCCTACAAATTAGATGTAGAACGTGGAATGACGACAGTAAAATGACTGAGGAAGGAATACATTTTAATATATTAATTTATTGAAAGATTTTGTGAAAAATTCCCTTTTTATCTGTATCTTTTTTTGTCCAACATATACTATTCAAAGACAAAAGATAAGGCGCTATGGTCTAAATGGGACTAGACCCATTCCTCTTGCAAGCTCATCTGTAAGTGCAGAAAGGACTGAACTTGTTCAGAAGATCCTATAGCACTTGTTGAAAAATTTTTCTTACCCACTGAAAGAGATACTAAAAGGAATAATGACTCATCTCACTAGGCACTGATCTTCAGCCCTAGTGGGAGAAGAATAACAGTCATAATGATACAGGTCTGAAACAAATATTTTTACACAATTACAGGCACTTCAAAAACATAAGTGAATATTTCTCTTGCTTTAGTCTATGAAGGAGCATTCTCCCTCTGCACCAGGGCACATGGATCTGACAGAAAACCTATTCCAGCCCTACAAGTGCTCCTTGTGGATGTTCCCCTCAGCCACCCCAGTACACCAGCAGTGCCTACAGGTACAAACCTTACCAGCAGAAGTCAGGACAAGGAAAGATAGTTTTTACTTTGAAAAGCAAATCTAACTACTGTTTACTGGGGGAAATGACAGTTTTGACTGTCCAGCCAGTTAATATCTTGTACACCTGTAACAAGGGACAACAGAAAACACTTATTTTCCTAGGTATTCCTTGTCATGGTAAAATTAGATGTAGTTTAATCCTTCCAGCCAAATTAGCACAAAGCAGAGTATTTCAGTCCTTGTCACGTGAGTTGTCACTCTGCACACCACGAGAATACTTTGTTGAAAAATAGCGAGAAGGTACCCAAGCCCAGTAACAGTGAGGGTTCCGGAGGAAGCCACTTCCTGGGAACACCTGGAGGCTGGGAGCACCTGGACCATACATGACTGCACAGTTAGTTAGAGGAGAGAGTATTGTTTAGTTATGAGCAAAGGAAGAAAGGGTGGCATTAAAAAGAGTCATCAGCACTCTTGGACAGTTTCTGCCTTGTTTTGTTCTAACAGACATCTACCTGCAAGTCCCGCACCTCTCCGTAGAGCCATAAAGGAGCTCCTAACGGGGATGCAGGCTCTGAGGGATACGGAGCGGGCTGGCAGTCCCGAGGCCCGGCAGCGCCTCACGGGATTGCCTGCTCCATTTCCTCAGGCGCGTCTGGAAGGAATTCAGGCTGGCTCAAGGCGCGGCTGAGCTGAAACTGAGAGGAGCGTGTTCGCCTGTCTGAAAGGGCTTCTGCAAACGAGGCAGCCCCACACGAAGCGCAGTGTTTCCCTGGGACCACCCTGCCTGGTTTTGCGTAGTGTTCGCAGAAACCCTTGTGTGACGGTGGCAGACAAAGGGATGACTGTGGCAGTGTCGGGAAAGCCGGCAGCTCCCAGCCTGGAGCAGCTACCGCTAATTGGCCCTGGGTTTATTTTGTGTTCTTACATTGCCACCCTCTGACAGCCCGGTGGATAAAACAAATCCCTGCCCTTCAGCCGACGGCTGAGGTTTGAGCCTGAACACAGCACCGTGGAAATGCATTGTTACTGCCACGCTTTGACTTGAATCTTTTAGGTTCTTTAGTAAGTCTTCCTGAATATTTGTCGTCTAGTGCTGCATGAGAAAGATTTGTCTATAAGCTGATTTGGGGATGTGTAGCAGAGAGATAATTCAGCTCAGTGCAAAAACCTATATCAGACTCTGTGAGTGTCCCAGAGGTATCAGAGTTGAGAAACGGTGCCTGATAAATGAAACTAAGGTGTTGGCTATATAGATGTCACGCTTTGACTCCAGCCAGCAATGACATATCAAGCAGCCATTTGCTCACTTTCCCTCTGCAGGAGGTGGGAGAGAATCTGAAGAGTAAAATGTGAGAGAACTGGTGGGTTGAAATAAAGACAGTCTAGTAGATAAAGGAAAACAAGGACTTCATTTGACACTTCCCATGGGCAGGCAGGTGTTCAGCCATCCCCAGGAAAGCAGGACTCTATCACGTGTAACATTTACTAGGGAAGACAAACACCATCACTCTGAACGTTCTCCTCCCTTCCTCCATCAGCTTTATATACTGAACGTGATGCCATATGGTCTGGAATATCCCTTGAGTCAGTTGGGGCCAGCTGTCCTGGCTGTGTCCCCTCTCAAATTCTTGCACAGTCCCAGACTATTGTGGGGCCCCAAACTGGTGGAGCAATATAAGAAGCAGAAAAGGTCTTGGCTCTGTATAAGCTCTGTTCAGCAGCAGCAAAAATATCCCTGTGTTATAACTTCTGTTTTCAGCACAAATCCAAAATCCCCATACTAGCTACTATGAAGAAAATTAACTCTACCCTGGCCAAAACCAGCACAACAGAATAAGTATTTATTGAAGAGTCACAGAGGTGGGAATAACAAAATCTTAAGACAAAACTGCCCAAGTGCATTGTACACAGACACTTTGAACATCCACTTACAAGAATAGCAGACAGGGCTGCTGTTGAAACTCTTTACTGTGTATTGAGGGATACATTTTGTCATCCTGACCTACCCTCCCACCAAGAGCTTGTCTGTGAAAACATAACATTTGTACCTGTGTGAATGTCAAATTATCTAACGCCTAAAGGGCACAAAATGCAGGGCATAAAGTAAACACTTATATCTGCTCACACAAAATGTGAAAGGTAATTTTACATAATGATTACTTTCAGCCAGAATTGCTTACATCTGAGAGAGCAGTGCATGAAGGATAACTGAAAAGCAAAAAGCTATGAATATGTTTTTGTAATAGGAAGGATTATATATGCTGTGTCTGGCATCTTATTTGATACCTTCTTAAATCATTGTAATAGTAAAAGAGAGGCGTGGATGAACTGAAAAGAGCAGAGCAGAGGTTTACCAAGACAGTTAGAGGCACAGAGCATGGAGTACAATGAGAAGCCGAAGGAGCTGGTTGGACAATGCCCCACACAATCCGGTCTAGTTTTGATGTCAGCCCTTCTGCCTTTCAAAGTTAGACCAGACAGCTTCCAGAGGTCCTTGCCAACTTACATTTTTCTGTGACTAGGGTGTATTTTCATGGGCATGTGGACCATGTTGTTCCACCTTGTGCATCTTGGGTTTACTTCATAGCTGAAGTCCCTCCCTATCTCAGACAAAGGTGGTGCAGTGAGGTACCGAAAAGATTCACTGCAAACAAGGAGTGTTGGTCATAAGACAGAGGGCTCTTTGCTACTTTTTCTGTCAGATTGTTTCACCAAAATTTAAAGTTTTATATGTATGTTCTTCTGTCTAGAAAAGAGAAACTATGCAGCTTTTTTAGTGGCTACAGAAAAAACTCTTTTAAAAGTGACATTTTTAATAATCTATTCATTATCACAATATGAAGCTAAGACACACAAAATATGTTACACATTACAACTTTCACTTGGATGCCACTTAACTTTAAATAAATAAGATGGTGAATTTTGGCATAGTGTCCATAGTGGGTACAAGTCAGAAATAAATATTCTCCGAAATAACTGTAGAGGTTTGGGGATTTGGAGGTTGTGGGTTTTTTTTGTTTTTTTTTTAATTTCTTTGATTTGTTTGGGTTTTTTCTTTAATAATTCCTCTTCTGTGGCTTTGTTATAACTTTGGAAAGAACACTTGAGGGGTCAAAAATGCATTCCTGGACAGCGTTTGTATGAAGCTTGAAAATAAATGGAAACCCTTTAAAAAAAGTATAGAATATGATTGTGAGACTCAAATTCTAGGAAGTGGCATAATCTAATATTAAAGGATAAATAAATGCAACTACTAAAAAAAGCTTAATTTTCTTTGTTTATAAGAACAGGTGTTTCTGTTTATTCAAGGGAATAATGACTAGATTTTTTACGCAATGTTTATTACCACAGTATTTAACTACAGTTGAGAAAATCCTCAGTCACAGTTCCATTTATTTACTCATCTAACTTTATACTTCTTTCTGAAAATTTTTGTATACTGTAATACTTTTTAAGCATATTGTCAGAAAAAAACAGATGCTGAGACACTGAAATTAGAATCAATTCTATAGTTAATAAGAAAAATTTTGGCTGAAAAGGGAAATAAATTTTACATCTTGTAACACCTAGTAAGGGAATATAATAACCCTTCTAATTAAGAAATATCAGTGAATGAGAAAATTTCAAATAAATAATAGAGTAATTAGGGATAAACATATACAAAATTTTAATGAATAATTTTAAAGAAAAAGAAAAATACGTTTATTTGATAATAATGAAGAATTAGAAAATACTAGTAAGACAGTTCTTAGTGACTGTGTTAAGCATTAGAATATTAAATCTTTACTCATATACCATATCCAAAATGCTTAGCTTCCGTATCAGCCTTCTTTGTAGCTAAAACTCAGCAACTGATTTTCTGTCATCTGTAGCTGAAAGATTACATGTTTTTCCATTTCTCAGTTTGAAATAAACATAGATGTATAAGGAAGAGCATATTAGCCAGCAGAAAGGACTGTGCAAAGGATATCTCTGTTGTAAACGTGGCTGAAGAAACACCTAGGGCAGCTACAGAGCATTATGCTGGATAGATAGTCATTAAGATCCTTCTCTTTCTTACATTGTCTACTGACGAGACACAAGTAGAGAGGAGACAAAAAATGATTTAGCTTCTTCTCCTCTAAGGGAAGCCAACAGTGAAGAAGGAAAACTTGAGAAAACATGGGGCGGTGAAAGGAAATTTTCACTTTGCTTTTGTTTCTGACTATCCAAACCTATTTTAATTTGGACCAAATTAAATTAATTTTCCTCAGGTTGATTTTATTTTGTCCATGATTTTAGCTGCCAAATGGTCCTTGCCTTGACCCACATGCTTTTCATCCTATTCTCTCCTCTTGTCCTGTTGTAGGTAAAAATAAGAGAGTGAATGAGTGGGTGTCTGACCATCGCTCAAGGTCAACCCCTTGCAATCACAGAGGACAGCAATGTAGTACAAGAACAGTAAGAAATAAAAGACACTGATCTAATCAGTGACACATTCATCCAAATAATTTCTTCTGATATTAGTCTTCACTAATAAAGGAATTACTTCTAAGTATAATAAATAAAATATATTCATCATTTAAGTATAATAAACCACAGAATTCTGGAGACACAAAGAGAAAAGAAAAAGGTTTCCAGACTGATAGTAGAACGATACTCATAACCAGAATAGGAAAAGAAAAAGATGCATGTCCAATGTGATTATTGGAACTATTGTTTTCTGACATCCTATTTTTAATGCATAGTTTTAATAATGTATTGACTAGAGAAGCGAGAACTGCATTTGCCTTGTTCCATCATGACATTTTGTTTTGTTTTGTTTTGTTTTGTTTTGTTTTGTTTTGTTTTGTTTTGTTTTGTTTTGTTTTGTTTTGTTTTGTT
>VZUI01083377.1:0-200289 GCA_013401135.1 Cettia cetti
TAATAATAATAATAATAATAATAATAATAATAATAATAATAATAATAATAATAATAATAATAATAATAATAATAATTTTATTGGTCAAAACGGTTGCTTATAATTTTAGCATACCCTTGTTTATCTGAATTTTCCACTGGGAGATTTTCTGTGGTCCATAAATAACAAAGATAAAACAGCATCATAGGAATTAGCTACATAATTGGATCATGCAAAATGTTGACCCAACTTAATAAGATGTTTGGCTGTCTTCTGTCATCTTTCTCTGCCTCTGGTTTCTGGTTTTTGTGGTCTGTTTTGTTTTCTCCCAAATGTTACAAAGTATTTTTGTTGTTGTTTAGGTTTTTGGGGTTTGTTTGCTTGTTTTTGTTTTACCAGAAGTAACAGTAGTAATAGAAGTAGAGATCTTGGGGTTTGGCAAGCTCTAGTTATATTAAATCTCCCTTGCACTTATTTGACTATGAAGTCTAGGAACATTTTGTTAAAACTGTGTAAGTTCTACAGTGTAACACTAAGTGAGAAACAAAGACGTGGTAACACAAATACTGGTTTTCTTAGAAGGTGATACATGACTCAGTGATTTTTGGAGCTTCTGTATTCATCTATGCTGTACATTAGCTAAAGCATCATTGCATTTTGTTGACTATTTTGCTTCACCCCAAAGCCTCTCTCCTGCACTCCTGCTTTTCAAGACCTAGTAAACATTACTTAGTCTTGTGGTTCCTTCCTCAATTCTCTATATAATCTTTAGCATTTCTGTCCAGGAAAGGGTACATTGATAGCATAAAATAAAAGTAAACCCTGTCAGTTCTCACTGAAAATTATATCATGGTGAAGCTCTCTGCTGTGAGGGGACTTATGTTGGTTTTAGCACCGCAACAGCAATGACAACTGTAGTCCAAGTTTTACTAATGTGATTTCTTTGTAAGTAAATCTAGTAATCTAGTTCAATTGCAAAATTCTCTTGCTTTAGGTGAAAAAGAAGGTAAATATGTAACCCATTTTCTCCATACACTTCCATTGTGATCTTATTTTGGCCAGGTGTAAGCTGGAGACAACAGGTGAACATACCCAAATGGATTAATCTGTAAGGGTTGCCCAGTAAAATTCTTATAAAACTCTATTCCCACTGCATTCTAGTGCCTGCATCCCTGTCACCATGATAGAACATAATCTCTTAGTTTTAAACTTACTCTGATGCTTTGAGATTTTTTTTTGTTTTTATTCTATGCATACAGAACTAAAATAAAATATGTAATCAATACTGGAGTTGAATTTAGGACTCTGATTCTTAAAATAATTACTTGAAGAAGCAGAGATGCATCAACTTATTCACAGGAAGCAATGAATAAGCTAATGAAAGAAGGGAGTACACTACAGCCACTATTTATGTGGTAACAACTGCAGACTTGAAAAGCAAATGCTATCAGCATCTTCTGCATTAGTTATGCAACAAAACAGTGCTTTAAAATGCACATTAAAAATTTAATTTACTAATATGTTAAATTTTACAAGTTTCTAATCTTTGTTTTATTTATAAATCAAAAAAATCAGCAACCGTGGCACTGTGAATTCTAGCTAGTGAAGAAAAGGTCAAACGTGATAAAATAAATTAGTGTCCATACCAGAAGCACATAAAAGTAGACCTATGAAAAATGTACCCAAGCTATTTTTGCTTCCCATACATGGCTTCTATAAAAACATGATTTTGTATTTATCTTAATTTTTCTTGTTCTTGTTGAATCACTTGCACATTTTCCTTTTCACTTCTATTCATAAGTGTTGATGTTTCTTTGGATGATTTAAGCCCATGAAAAGATGGAGTTGAAAGACTCCATCTACATCATAATTCCAAGAAAAAGGGAAAAGTGGATAAAATCTTCAGATGAAAATCAAGAAAGAACTCATGTCTGAAAATTCCTTAAATGGACTTTCTATGCCAATGCATGCTAAAATTTAGGCATGCTATCTCATCAGCCAGGAAGAAGGTGAGTGAAGTTTATTAATTATTTTTCATTTTTCTTGGATTAGTAATTTTACAATATCAGTCTAAAAGATCTCCATTAGACATGATTAAAAAGCTAATCAAAGGCTACTGCCACAAGACATTTAGGAGTGAATTAATGTCAGACAACAATGCCATCACTGAAGCTGCAATCTGTCAGCTGCCCCTCAGCTATTTGAAATAACGCTTTTTCCTTATTTTTATTTTTTTGCTTTTAGGTATAATTTTTTCTCATTTCACAATCTGTCGATGCTACTCCCCAAGCATATCAAAAAGGCACTATTTCTGCAACTATAGATTTAATCTAGCAACTGGAATATCTGCTACGAAGTGCTGCTGATCCAGCCATGAAGTACTAGGTGATGGAGGGCTGCTCTCTTTTTCTGCTTCTGATTACTAGGTCTGATCATTGGGAATATCATATAGCCATGGTGGCTGAGAACAGAGGTTTCATTTTTACAAAAAAACCCCCCAAAAAACAAACAAAAAAACCCCCCCTTCATTCCTTTTGAAGAGTTTCTTCCATTCCATTGATTTTCAGAATAATAATTAAAAACACTGACTGGTCAAAGGATCTTGTAAGGTTTTTCCAAAATAAAGTATTTTGGTTTTGATAATGTTTTTCTATTTTAACAATATGTTAAACTTCTGATTTCTGTCTTGCTGGTATTATGAAACACATTGTCCTTTCATTTATATTGTCTGATGTTTTTGCTTGCTAGCTAATACTGAAATATGGGAGTGGACGACTTAAAAAATGTTGAACTTTTTAAAAAAAATTCCCTCCAATTATGGTTTCGAGAAAGCTATCTTAGATTGTCCCAGCTTTTCTGTCTTAATTGTGAATCAGAGTGTGAAAAGGAACTTGTCTTCTGCTGAAAAAATATATGGCTTTAGGAATGAAGGCGTTAATTGGGCAATTTAATTTAAATTCATAACACAGTTAAATCTCTTAATTATCATTGGAAAGAATATCTTAGTTATTAGTTGTCTTTTTTCTAATTTCAGGATTCAATTCTGAGGGCTGTCTGAGGGTATCTGCTCTCAAATCCTTTCTCATTATGTTACTCTGTTGGGTGTTGCTGTATGCTTTAGTAAGAAAATTTGCTTTGAGTTACTGAAGCTCCTGTGTTTGCACAAATAAAAGTTGTCTTTTTCTTTCAGATTTTGTCTCTGAAAATTAATGACTAGGTGGTAAAAACTTAATTTCTGAAGTAATGGCAATCTTTTTCTTAGTAGCTAGAAGAAAATAAAACATTAATTACAGTACTTACAGTATATGGGTGCAAGATATTTCCCCAGTTTTGGGTGTTGGTAAATAAAAACTTCTAATTCTGTCCAATGTTTTCTAATCTTGTTTTGAAGTAATATGAGCTCAAGTTTTATTGCTATGGCAGTGGTTTTCGTTGTTCTGAGTTGTTTCAGAGGAATGTCTTTATAAGCATGGCCATCCCTTCCAGCCAGTCACAGCAGATTGCCATGTGTGCCCTGCAAATGCTTACCACCCAAATTGCAAACAAGTGATAGCCCAATGTGGCATCCCAGAAAAAGATACTCAAACCATGGAACAAGTTATCAAACTGCTGTTCATGAAAAGCGGTCCTCATGTGAACCACAAGAATTCATTCTGTGTCAAAACAAACAGCAAAACAATTCAGCTGGGTGACAGATTTGGATATCAGTTTGTATTGCTGCTTCTCAAATTGTTTAACATACAGAAGATATTTCTGCATTTCTCTGTCTGCAGCTGTTTCACATCAGCCCTTTGCTTTCTCTTTCTGTGTCTGCCTGTTCAGTGTGGACAGAGCACGGTGGATGGCAAGAGCTGAAGCCCTGACAGTGCTGCTGTGGAGGGAGAGGGGAGGTGAGGGATTGTGCCCCAGCTCTCCTTCTGCCTAAGCTGCTGACAAGGCAATGCTGCCAGGGCGATGTGTAGCCCTTCGCTGCTCATCTCTACCAGTAACTTGGCCCTGCCTAAGCTGAAGCAGATGTTATGTTGAATTTTTCTAGTCCTTTCCCAGGGAAGTAGTAAGGCAGAAACAATTCTTGGGCCTGTTCCCCCACTTCTGTCTGGCCAGGGCTGTGCCTGTGTGT
This sequence comes from Cettia cetti, assembly GCA_013401135.1. Lineage (NCBI taxonomy): Eukaryota > Metazoa > Chordata > Aves > Passeriformes > Sylviidae > Cettia > Cettia cetti. The sequence goes on from VZUI01083377.1 coordinate 4,100, forward strand.
GAGTGGCACTGTGTGAAAGAGGGTGTTTGTTCTTGGCTTTGGAGGATCTTCCTCTTGCACACTGAAGGGAGAATTGTACAGTTCTGTGTAGATGAGTACTTAAAATTTTTGTTGGCTTAAGTAAACACGTTGGAGATACTAAGATGTTAACGAGAAATTTCTCCACCCACGTACAGCTTTACAACTGGCTGTGTAGCCCAGAGGCCTAATGTGTCTTAAACTGCAGAAGTTCTGTAACAATCATTATTCTGTGTCAGGACAAAATTACCTTGTAGGATCATTGCATAATGTCTGGTATATTAATCATTAGAGATATTTTTGCAGCACTCAATTATATTACGAAGGCTGGGTTATGTTCTGATCTTTCTAATGGTCACATGTAAAGTACTGAAGCCTCCATTATTTTATAATAAGTAATGCATATCCGACAGAATAATGCATTATGCACATCCTCTCCTATATGACTCTAAAGGTCAGCTAGTAACTTGCATATTTTTGTCCTCCAGAACATTTCACTTTAAGGGTTCATTAGAAAGAACGTCTTTCTCCTTTCAGCATGTTCTAACAGCAGGCTATCACAGTACCAAGTTTGACTGTTTTATTTTCTACCAAGTAGAATTGCGTGAGCCATGGCCGTTGCACACATTCTCTTACAGTTATTAATTTAAAAGCATTGCAGGATCAAACTAAGCCAGCTTTTTCTGGAAGGTAAGACAAAAGTAACAGCCCAAATGCTGCAATTTCCTTTGGGTAGATGTTTCAAATTCAAATGTAATAACAGGCACCAAGAGACACTGCCCTAATTTAGGGATTCTGGCATTGCAAACAGGTGCTTAGTTCTTAATCTGATTGCTATTTCCTCAAAAAAAATGTACAAGTAGACCTTTATTTTTGAACTGTGGAACCGTGCAGTAAGCCTTAGTGATTGTCAAAATCTGTATCTCATTTTAAACACACCAAACTCTTGTATTTAGCAGTGGAAAATATTTTTTCCAAAGCTATTGAATCCTGTTTGAATTCCCAGGAATGCATGCTCATTTTCACAAGCAGTTTAATTTCTGTGGTATTTTAATTACTATCTTATTCAAAAAACATATGCAGAAGTGAGAAGAGGCATGTTTTGCCTGTGCAGTGATTGCATGTGCTGTGAGCCACAGATTTGCCCAAAACAGCTGATGGGAACCATGCACATGAGGTCCAATTATATTTAAAGAATCAACTTAACTTTGAACATAAAAGAATCAACTTAACTTTGAACATAAAAGTGCTACCCAAAAGTTAATCTCATTGTAACAGTTTTGGTCTAGAAGGGTACTACTGGAAAACTGAAGAGGAAAGTAAAGGATGTTCCTTAACAGGTCAGCCTAGTAAGATGAATAAAAATGTAGGATAGGACCCAATATGGTTTTCTCTCAGTAGGAGTGCCTCTGACCTTTGCTTTCTCAAATGTTTGGTGTATAGGTCTGAAGTGGCTGTTTCAAATGCTATACACTTTCTCCGTTGCTGTTGAGAAGCCCCTATTTGATAGAGCTGAATTATTGTGATGGGTTAGTCTGGCAGAAAACTGGCTGGAGGATTTTGTGATAGCTCTGGGGCCAGACCCTAATCAACAGGCCATATGTTTAGATCCTTCTCTAACAGATGACTGTGTGTGCACGCTCCCAGGTGCAATGTCATTGGGATTGTATTTGCAAACATAAACTAGTGACATTCAATTATGTTCATAGGCAATGTTGTAAAAGCCACAGAGGAAGTAATTTACAACACTAGCACAGTATGCAATTCTTTGCTTATAATCAATTTTTCATTATATAGGAATATGGTATACTACGTTCATATTTGTTTTTCTAATTTGTTGAAAGAGCTGATAATGTGTAAAGTTTGTCCCTTTCAAGCAACTGACATTTGAGAAAATAGTGGGCCAAAAGAAATTGCTAATAAAGCAATATCAATATATTTTAATAAGTTTTAATTAGAAACAGAAACCTGAACCACCAAAGTTTAGGCTAGTTGCTGAGATGCATCTTACTCCTTTTTTTCTATCGTGCTGCCAAAGTAAAGTGGAGCCTGCATGCACGACACAGCCCATTGCAGGTTTGCTCTGGCTAGAGTTGCTGTCTCTTTCTATCTGGTTCATTTTCTTTCCTGAGATAAATAAAATAATGTGAGTCTTTGGTGCTGATCATTCTACTGAGACTTGTAAACAATTTTTTGTGAGCTTAGCAAACATTTACCAGGTGGGATTGTTTCTGTAAGTGTTCAGATTAGGACCAGTTTCTAGAGACTAATGGCTCAGTGGGCTTTCCAGGCTTATTTCAGCTTACCCTGGTACTAAAGTTTCTTTTTTCTTTTAAACATCCAAGGAAATTTCAGGTATTGGCTTCCTGTTGTGGAGAGTATCTGATGATGGAACTTTTAAGTTTGTCAAATCAAAAATATTGTCAGCAACATATTCAGACATTGTGCTGTTCTTAAAACAGAAGTAAATGAATTAGTCATATTACTAATAAAATTATTAGTTTAGTAGATAGTAAATTTATTCTGCTACTCTGACTTTATTTAAAAAGTGGGTTTTCTTTCTGTGCTCCTTTAACTTGGAGGACTCATGAGGTCCCTTAAAGATAATGCTGTCCAGGCATTATGTGTCTTTTAAAAAGTAGTTGCTAGGAGAGCCCATTTATCAGCACTGAGCTTGCATTAGGGACCACAGTCTGAAAATGATTTCAGCTGTAAGTTTGGAAGTGATTTTACACAAGACATGAGATGTTCTAAGGGAGAAGCATTGCATATTGCAATCCAGCTTGAGGGGAACAAACTGCCAGCATGAGCTTGGAAATAGTAGCATGGTCTTGAAAAGCTGATACACCCATGCAGGCAGTATCCATCTATTCACAAATACTGTCTGTCACTTTTCTGCATGGTGAATATTAAGCCCAAGAAAATCTAAATCAAATGATGAAAAGTGAACCAAGTAATTACTTCCAACTAATAAGACTTTTCATATTCTCTTGACAAAATTGTATTAAATGTTCTCTCTCTTCTCTACACTCCTACATTTTTCAGAAGATTTGTATATTAAACCTGGTGTTATATCTAACCATATTAGATAAATTATCTAATTTATTATTTTTTTAAAATTTTATCTTTTCCTGTCTGGTTTAACAACCCTAACCTTACTTTTCAGTAGCACCAAAACATATTGTTATCCTTTTCTTTTTTTTTTGTGGTGGAGTGTCAGACTGGAGAATTGAAAAATAGGTAGGAAAATAGGCTCAGGCCTAGAGAAATACATTATGAAAATTGGGAAAGTGTGGTGTAAGTAGAAGATCACACTGTAATGGAAAAAAAGAGAATAAATATATTAATATAAAATAATAGGAAATTATATTTAAGCCTCTGTTTAGAGAGTCTACATGTTGCTAGTTAGTTATATCATGGCTTTTGTTCTCTGTACATTATTTTAGACTATTTCAGAGTGGATTTTATTTTGCAATGCAGAGCATAGGATTTATATAGCAATTCATAGATGCCATAACAAAACATTGAGAGAATAATTATTTCTAAATATTAATATTGGAAAGTTTTATTGAACTTTCTGTTCCCATTGGAATAATTATACATCAAATTACAAGTACAATTTTAAAAAGTTTATTCTCATTTTGAGAGAATGTATTCACATACATGTCTGATTTAATACTCCAATTGAAAGCAATGGACGTAAGTAAATTTTTGCCCTCAGATGACCAAGCTTAATGTACCAGCATGGAATGTGTTGTCTTGATGTTTTGAGGTATGTTCATCCTGGTGACTGAAACTGCTTTCAACTGGGGTTCAAACATGTCCTACCAAACAGACAATAGTGATTGAATCAAGTATTAAACATGAACTGCACAAAAGAGATCAAAATTTTACTTCACTTATGTTTGTTTATAAATATGAACAGAAAAAGTGGTTAAAACTAAACCAGTAGAAGTATTTTCTGGGATTCACTAAAACATAAATTAACTATACGCTCCTGTGTAATTCTAACATAAGTTAGAATAAATTTTCTGTCAGGGTTTAAACAATGGTCATAAAGCTCAGAGTTACCAGAATGAAGCATGATGTCTTGATAAAACATTTGTCTACCCTGCAGCTTCCCAGTGAACAGATGACAACTATTTTTAGCAGAGCTGAGTCTTTATTTTCCAGTTTTAGTCAAGAAATTGGACAAGGCCAGGGAAACACAAGTTGAAAGCTGAGAGTAATCCAATCCTTACTTTGCTTCTGAAATCTTGCTAGTTTTTGATTGCCATCTTATAGTATTTGAGCTGCTCACTTAGGAAATTAGATGTAGTAGAGCAAATTGAAGGCAGGTGCAGCTACTTATCATGTACAGGCATAGTCACCTCTTTGCTGAGAACATGCAAATCAAATTTGGAAGTAATAGCACTGGCTCTGCAAACCATGGGATCAGTTAAATGTTTGACAGGGAAGAATATATGTTCGTGACATGACTTGCCCCATGTTCCAAGGGCAGCATTGAAACCATAATTCTACTCAGTGGAGCCATAGATCAATGAGAAGATGGTCTCATAAAGAAATTGTGTCAGGCAAGGTCATCTTCCTCTTGTCTGACTTCCTGGCCATATAAAAAGCAACTCATAAAATGTTCACTGTACATGCTCTTTGAATGTCTCTTCAAGCAAAAGAGATTGATGACTGAAAAAATAATCACAGCAGTTTACTCAATGAATAAATGCTGAATAAATCTTTCTGCTTAAAGGGTGACCATGAACAAATAGCAAACTATTTAAAGTAGTTCTTTATTTGATATTTTCTGAATAATTTTAAGAATAGCAAATCCATTCCTTTCTTAATGCTTCCTATTCTTTATTGATGTTGTACTGAAGATTAGTTGCAATTGAAATGTGTGTTATTGATTCCCCTTCAGACAAAGTATAACATTTCAAGTCAGGTAGGATTAGTATACCTTAGTATTGTGATACATCTGCTGTTTACAGTATCCCTCATTTGCCTACAGCAGCTAAACCAGCAGGAAAAATGCAACCTGAGTGTCAGGGAATGCCCCTGCCTTCTGCTTCAGCATCAGCTGTGCTTCCAGGACTTCCTGGGCCTCCTGCTCCATGCTGTGTGTGCTACACCTCTGCTGGGACAGCTCTTGGGACCTGCCAGGAACACCCAGCCTGTGGGAGGAAAACCGGGCAAACAGCAGAGAAAGAACACTGTGTATTTCAGATGTGCCTTTCGGCCCATGTACCTTGAGACTCCTTCACACAACAGGCGTGCAGGCCATGCCTTTGTAACGCCATGCAGAAAAGTTTAAACTTATTTGGTTTGTGCTGCGCTATTGAGAATATGTATCCCTCTCCCATTTGCTTTTTCATTATGGCAGCTCTGGCCAGAGGGTTTGGAAATTCTGTTGTATTGTTCCCTCTAAATTATAGTACTATTTCATTAGAGAATTTTTATATGTGGGTTTAAAATCAATTTTAATTCCCCACACTTTGTCTTTTTAATGCCTTGAGTTATCCACCTCTTACAGGATAACTGTGCTTCTGTTTCAGTCTGCCGCAGTAGTGGCTAGGCAGGGCAGAGAGCAGAACCATACCTGCGCACTGAAGAGGGACAATTTTCTTTCTTTCCTCTGCTCTTTGGGCTTCAGTTCTGAATTATCTAACTCAGACTGGTATGACTGAAAATAATTAAATCTAGCTGAATAAAAAACATAATAATGCCAAAAAAATAATTTCTTTGCTAACATAATCCACCACTAACTTTTTATCAAGGTATCATAAACTCAAGCTCCTTCTTTAGGTTTCTCACAAAATTAGAAGGGCTACTTCAGCACCCATCTTTACATTTTTGTTATAGAACAGGTTCCAGTCTGCAATAGGTAAATAATACATGATAAAATCTACTGAAGTTAAAGAACCCTTGACTAGTACTTTTCTTTAAATATTAAACATTATTTTTGAAGTTGTTTGAACTATGTATGGTTTCACACAACAATTTTCCTGTTAGAAGGGAAATATGCCATCCTCAGCCAGTTTTTTGTTTGATGTCCACGAATACTAATACTATGAAGAATCTCTTATCAAATGTAGTAGTTCAGAATAAACTATATGCAAGCTCCATAATTACTAAATTTTGAATGAAGAGAAAGGAAAAACTTTTGAGCTACAGTTGCAAACTTTTTGCTAGTTACTTGCTAATGCGACTCTCAAAATCATCTGCTTTTTTTTATTCACTGAAAGATAACTTGGGCACTCAAAAAATCGGGTGTTTTAAACATACATAGACAAATCTCCCTTTTAAAATTAAATTTAAAAACATATCTCTACTACAAAACTTCATTTGATATTGCTTAAGGAACTTGTAAGGCTTTCCCTGTTTTCCTACCTAGTAGTCTGTCTCAGCCTATGAAATCTGAAGATAAATTCTTCTGGAGAACAGTGTTAGGACAAAGAAAAAATAAGTGTTATAAAGAAACTTTCTGTAAGATATGTGGCTTAATAAAAGCTTCATTTCAGCAGAGTACTACAGCAAACACATGCTGGGCTTCCAACCATCCCCTGTCTCTGAATGCTTCAGTGACACAGTCGTTTAACTCAGGGGTTTTATGTGTATCCAGCAGAGGCTGTCTATTATATTGATTTTAGAAATTTCCTATTACAATATTAAATTTCTTTGTCACATCTAAATGGTTGGTTCTTCAGCTATTTCTCAGACAAAATTCTTATTCTTTGAAAACTGAAAAAGCTCCAGAGCATAGTTTATTCATACTTTTGGAGCTGGATTCATTATTAGTTAAATTTTAATGAACTCACAGTATTTATGCACTGAGATTTATGGAGAACAGATGAGTCTACCAATGGGGATGGGGAAGAGTTGCCATTCTAAATATAGCCCAAAGTCTTGGTTGAATCAGAACATAGTGAAAATTAAGTTATTTTGTCATATTTTCATAAAATTAGGCTGAACACCAACTACAGGGATATGGATTACTTTGTTTCAGAGAAAGGAAAGAGATATTGATTTAACTGATAAAAGAAAGAGAGCTATTTAATATGAATGTAGTTCCACCATAATGGAATATTTGTATATTTGCATGCATACCGAAAGATGTAACAACTCTCGATGTGTCTCTGTAGGATTAGCTTTAAAAGTGTTTGACTGCACTGTCATCATCTGCCTCTTGTGCACATTGCTGTACATTTTCCTTATTTAAACTAAGTTTTTAAAATTAGTTTTTCAACAAAGTATGAACAAAAAGGTTTGCATCATTCCTGTTCTTTCCCTTTCCTGATTAATCGTAAAGAATCAGTGAATTATATGGCAGCAATATAAAGTATTGCATTTTTGTCTAAAAGGAGTGGGCATAGGTAAAAAGCCATAATATGAGTCTCTTCCTTAAGATAAATTTATTGAAAAGACACTGAGAAACTTTATAAAGGAGCATTTAATCTCAAATTAAAGTATGATTAATTTGTGTTATTTTAAGAATAAATTAACTGAAGTATTTGTGTAACTTTATTAGAGGCATTTGAAATTAATCTTTTGGTAAAGCACTTTTAATTCTCCTTTGTTCTCATTATTTTGGCTGCTATCCCCCTCTGTGCCTCGTTGGCCTAGAAATGGCTTGCAGTGTCTATTCCTCTTGCTGCTGCTGCTCTGTTCAGTACTACATTTCCTGCCTCACTTGTACAGTCTCTTCACAGCTCTTTTCATAACCAGTTCAATTATAGTATGCCCAGACTTTTTTCTTGAGTAGATTTCTAATTTTGGAACTTTCAATCCCCAGCCAGTAGAGTAATGAAGACTCCTTGGTCTTGTAACTGATATTCAAAGTGAGAGAGTTAGCTAGTTATTTTATGTATTCACTGTGGGCAAAAACTCATCCTGTGCCAAAAGGCCTGCAAAAGGCCCCATCATTCCTAAAGCCCTCAAGGCCTTGTTCGTCACTTCATTTTATGTCAGTGTAAATCACACTGGAGAAATACAACTGTGGATCAGTGAATTTAATTCAAGTACTAAATCTTTACTGAGAGGACTTTATGTGGGTCAAGCACAAGGAAAATGGGGAAACAATTTCTATCCTGTGAACCTAGGTACAAAGAGCAGCATTTCTGCATTACTTGCTACTCTGGACTAGCAGGGACTCTTACACCGTGCCACTTGCATAGAAATTTGAGTCACTGCATATTTAATGGAGAATCTCTGACCTATTTCCAGCCTTTAACACTGGGCTATGTTGGTCCTTGAAGACCTGAGAATGAGAAACCTCCTCTAAGGTGCAAGAAGGTAGAGAAATCCCTTTCCTGTTTAGCCTTCCATTTAATTTGTCAAATACCAACGTGAAGAGTAAAGTATATCCTGTGTGTACCCTTAATAGGTATCAGCATGCAAACCAGCTCTTGGAGTGAGAGGTGACTTTTTAGGTGCACCTCTGGACCACTTTATCTATTAATAGCAACATTTTAAAATTATTTTGCACAGACTGCGGTAGATAAGAATTTGGTCATATGAAAAGTTGCAGTATTACCATAGCAACACTGTTTACTGAATGTTCTGATTTAGGCAAACGAATAGCAGAGCTATGGATGAGCACTGCAAATAAACCCAAATAAAATAATAACCAGTAATAGTAAATGGACAAGTGTGATGAATCATTTTAGTATGTCTAAGGTAATTCAGAGTGGACTGGTTTTGCAAAGATCACTGTCCCTTCATTTAAGATTGTGACATGTGAACCGGAATGATCAAAATTTGTTGGTGTCAAGACTTCTGAGTAGATCTTGCAGTGTTTTATAAGCTGGATGGAAAGCTGTTACTTCTCCCTAAAAATTTTTTAGAAATGTTGCAGAATATCTTGATAATTTGCATTAAATCATCTGCTGCAGTGGAGAGTGAGCTTTCTAATGCAGTTCTAGTTCATGAACTATTTCTGAAAGATTAGGATTGAACAATCTCCAGAATGCAGATCTCCATGAATAACCAAAAAGTGTGTCCTCACTGGGTGTTTTTTACAGCAGCTTGGAGCTGTAATTCAACATAAGGTTTTAGGAAGGTGCCAGATAATGCTCTAAAGGGGAGTATAGGGAGAATTACTAAACTCCATCAAAAAAATAACAACAGAAGTAGAAAATCTAGAAAGAGCAAAAGCCATATCTTTATAATCAGAAAAACATAGGATTTAAATCTTCAAAATAATGGACAGAGGAGATCACTGACAATTCTATTTGATGAGTTGGTCCTGACATAAGGACTGTCACAGAACCTGTTGAAAACATGTGAAAACAAGACCATCCACATACGAACAAGAGAGTCCAGTCCCGTGAACTGAATGAACTAGAATTTATTTAGCATTCCACTTACTGTCTGTATGGGAGATGTGGAGGAAGGCATTGTCTGCTGAAAAAAGGAAGGAAACTCAGTAAACAGGAGGTGCCAAAATAACATCAGGATTTTGGGATTTCTGAAGAGTCAGGAAGACTCAGACTCTATGGGGTAGTTTCAAAAATGTGAGTTTCACTCACTCTCCCTAATTAAGAAAGCCAAGAGTAACACAAGAATAGATAAATTTAGGGCCAATGTTAAAATCTAGGCAAAACCCTACCATTACTTTGGCATGGAAAGGAATGACCATCTGTATACTAACAAGAACATATATCATTCATTTCCAGACCAGCAAGGAAAACACAGCATGCAGAACTTAGTTGCCACTTCCTTACATGAAAATATGTCACACTCATACTGTCATACTCATATTTAATATGAAAATCATTAACTATTTTGCCAATTAACACCCTCCTACTTAATCTAAGATAAACATCTGAACATTCTTTATCCAAAGCTGTCCTGCCTAACACTGTGCTGAGAATGCATCAAATAGATAAAAGACTAATTGCAAAATCCTGTTTGGGTGAGACTTAACAATTAAAATCACCAAATAATGCAAAATGTGTGTACACAATCTGCAATATCCACTAATTGCTGTTAATTCTCCTTTATATTTGATGTAATGAAAAATGACTTCCCATAAGGACAGTCACCACTTTCAGGGCTAATATTTCTTTTTATCCATTGGTGATACCACTTGTTAAGAGTTAAGGTAGACCAAATATTTTTGCTATCTGAGAAAAATTGGAATGAAGAGCCTGTGAAAGGCACATGTATGTCTGGATGTGGCACAGCTCTGAGAGATATGGAAAAGCAGGAACTCTTGGAACTGATTTTCTCACAAAATGTTTGCTTAAGCTCATACCACATCTTGGAGATCAGTACTGATCCTCTGAAGTTAAAATAGAAAGAGATCTCTTGTGCTGGAGAGGCTGGGGCCAGTCACAGTGGCAAGGCAAGACGGCTTTAAAGAGCACAGCACTCTAGTGCCAAACTTAGACACTTGCAGGGTCTTTAGATGGGCAGAGGTTCTGCAATCCCAGGCACAATAATTCCTCCTGCACCTGGAAAGGCCCTGCTTTCATGGTCTCACTGTGCAACAGTATCAGAGAAAATGTGCATTACTTTTGCAAATCCATAGTTTTGGAGCCATGGGAGTATTATTTCACCTCTGGTAGCAAAAAACCTAGTAGACTCTTTCCATCATTTTATTAACAAGGTGGTGTTCTGACCTTATTGCTCTTTCTCTGTCACGTTTTTACCAAGGAGTGTGAAGTTAGTCCTTATTTAAAGTAGGGTCCTGCACAGCTGTGTATTCACACGGTCTAACATATCGGGAGATGAAATCATTAAAATTCCTCTTAAACCCCATTGCTCCATAAAATTCATGCTTATTCAGGTAGCTGGGGGTGTGACATAAAGCTGATTTTGCAGCACTTAAGAGCTTTTTATAATGGGGAGGGGAGGAGCAAAAACTTCCATCTCCCCTCCTCTGCGGGCGGGGGCAAAATAATCAAGAGTGATTAACAATGCAAACCAAGCAGAGGCATGGCCATGGACACAGTCTCCAGTGTGGCTCTGGTGGGAGAGGGTTATGTGTAGAAGTCAGCTCCATAATGCAAGTGTAAGCTTTTTTTGTGTTGCAGAGGGCTCCTTTGCTTTGAGGGTGTTTTACCATGCAACCACTCTGTGATAAAAGACTCCTCAACTTCCCTTGTCATTCTTGGTTATCCCGTGTCAGAAAAGCCCTCATATCTATCAGAAAGAGATCAATTTCCAATGTGGTAAGAATTATTCTAAATTCCAGACTTTAGCAGTTCTCTGTTTTTGGCGTTATAGCAGGTTTTTCTGTGTCCATGTAAAGGATGAAATGAATCTGCTATTTAAAACTGAGAAAAATCTAATTTCTTACAACAGTCAAAGGCTTAGCCTCAATGAATCAGAAAGAGCAGAAATCTTATTTTTTATTCTATTCTCTCACTTGCTTTTCCTGCTGCTTCTCATTACTCAGATTGCTGAACTCTTACTTGATGATAGAAAGATCTGTGACCTCACCAAAACAATTTTTGTTAACTCAAATCATTATCTTGTGACACAAAGTCTGAGACACATCTGCCATTGCTCACATTCTGGGTCACCCTGCAAACATCTGATTATGATTTGATTAAAAAAAAAAAATTCCTCCAGTGAATTTTTGACAAAGAGGCTATAACACTGTGGAATTTATCTGCTTTGTAGCCACCTTTTTTTTGTGGTAGATTATGGTACTTGAAGAAGAGCCAATCAGTTAAAAAACAAATAAGGAACAATTTATAGAGTGAGTCTCTATTTTATTAGTGAAAGTAATCTGTTAGAATGTCCCTAAATATACTCTGTGATTAGTTTTCACTTTGCAAAGCAGCAATTTAATATACCAACTGCTTTCTTCTTGTGAGTGAATAGGATGATGGGGGCATTTCCTGATCCTCTTTAAAATAAAAGCCCTTCTTTATATGTAATTACTATCAGGTTTAATTAAAAAAAACAACAACAAACCATTATAACCTGCATATATATTTCTAGAAATCTACTGTATTCTAAAGTAGAATTTATTCCATGTATTTTTCCTAAGAGCCAATCTCCTCCTTATATTGCTAGTATATTTGGTTTCTTATGCCTCTCTATTCACCTTCTAAATACTCCCTCTACACCCTCTTGATGATTTTATCTCTTCACTTACCTATTTGTGTTAGCATTTTTGTTCCCAAGAATGTGAATAATGGTAGATAGCAGGGTTTGTGTCTTATATTTCTTGTTCATGAAATCTTTCATTTTGTGAGCATCTGAGACATGTTTTCCATGGAATTTTTGTACATTGTAAACTATAAGTAAAGATTTACATGTTATGTCTTCTTTATTCTGAAAGCTTTCAATCCTCTCTTTGCTGTGGCATTCAGTAAGAAATCCTTCTCAGGTGAGTTGTCTATAATTTTCTAAGTGTCACAGATGCATTGCGTACATGAACACATAGAAAATTATCTGTTCCTGGAGAAGAGTTGCATGTTTAATCCCTATGAATTAGTTGTTTAATTAGAGAAGTATTTTGTGCCTGGGGCAACTGTCCCTTTGCATGGTAAGAGGTATAATAGATGCAGGAACACAGATGAAAGCATAGCTATCTGTGCCTCAGTGTAGGAACTGCAGAAGTGTTTGTGCAGTTCTCCTTCTCTCCTGTTGTGGCAGGGAGGTACCTGCAAGCACTTAGAACTTGCAGAATGCTTCCAATGGCAGTTTTTCCATCTGATACTCTACTTCTTTGCAGGTCTGTTGAATACTTTACACCAGCAAGCACACTGGTGTTCTAGCTGAGTGTAAGCAGTTTTACAGGTTTTCTGCAGACTTTTATTACAGCTGTGACACTAGATTGATGGACTGTTTCCATCTTGTTCTCTATCAATTGTACACTGAAAAGAGATCTGACAGTGTGATGGATGCATGATAGTGCCACGTTAGAGGGAGAGCTACTGTAATAACAGTGGTTTAAACCCTAAAGTGCCTTTAACCTCATGCAGTTGCCTCTAATTTATTTTAATCTGAAACCTAACAAAATCTAAAACCACAGAGTAGCAAGGTGAGGAGCATAGTGGGTTTGTAAAATAATGTGAAAAAAAGATGACAGTCATTCTTGGAGGTCCAATTAGGGCAATTCTGTGCTTTAAAGGAAGAAGTCCTCCAGGAAGCTTTCAAAAGAGAGAATATTGTTATGCTCTAGACAAAGTCAAAGGTTAGCCTGGGTAGAAAGAAGATGTACTTTCCACTGAGGGAGAAGGGGAAGAAGGGCTTGCTCTGTCACAGCAGGGAATACCCGGGTCTTGCCTGAGGAACAGGATGAACTTGCCAGGGAGCAGGCTTTTGGAGGCTGTGTCAAAAGGAATGCTCTCTGAGACAAGCCAGCGTTTCCTTTGAACACGTAAAGGTTTAAGGTTTATTTACTGTTTCAAAGAACTAGTGGTGTCTTCTCTAGAGAGATGAGAGAAAGTAAGAGGGAATACTTACACTGCTGTTTTAACCTTTGAAATGCCATCAATGATTTTGTTAAGTTGGAGGTTTATTCCTCAGCACAAAGGAGGGATGAGGGTCCAGGACAGCTGCCAAGACTGTCTGTACGGTCCTGAACGTGCTTCATCTGTGTGGTGAAGTGAAGAGGCTCATGTGGGAGTAAGCAGGGAGGGGGTGGCTGCAAAAGGTTTCTAGTGTGGATTTTCAGCTCTCTACCTCATACCTTCTGTTATCCCAGCATTGAGATGAGATAGACCAGGATCAGGCTAATGGAGAATGAAACCTATTAAATTAACAACAGCCTGCTAGGAAGATTCAAAGGGCTCATTCCTGTCTGAGTAGCTGCATTATTTAATCCCTCTGTTTGTTAAAATTTCAGAGCACATTGTTCTTTGGTGTGATCCTCAGAGTCAGTTGCTAGAACTGAGCAAATGCTGCAAGACAGTACTACTTCAATTTTTAAGGTGATTTCATTCTACTTTTGAAATTCTTTTGACATACTTTTATTTTGGGTCATAATTTACCTTTTGCTGAAAGACAGTGCAACAGTGATCTCTAACAGGAAGAACAATGGATGTGGCTGGTTTGAGCAGAACTGAACAATTGGGAATGAGGGCACATGTAATTTCACTCTTAGGCTCTGTAAACAGACAACAAAAATCTACTGTGAGTGGTGTATTTAGTCAAAATCTTCTTGACTGATTTTTTTCATATATGAAGGAAAATTCATATGCATGCACCAATAAGAATTTGAAACAGCTGATTAATACAGACTGGTAGATATTTTTTGATTTATTTGTGATCAGCTAGTAAATACAGAAAACCATGAATTAATTGCATTCACCAATGATTAAAGATTATTAACTGAAAGTCTTAGGGTGTTTTAGGCTCGCATCTTGTAATTATTCATAGCACAGAGTTTTCTAATAAAAGCCTACTTCATTACATATTATTTGGGGATGACAATAGAATAAATCCATATGGGTGGACTTTTATTCGAATGCTAGTTGATCATGTTCAGTTCTACTTTCAGTAGATTCAGTTCAGCTGCAGTTAGAACTGCACCTGCTTTTATCAGACCCGTACTTATCAATGCATGACTAAATACATAGATACCTTAAATAAAAGATGAGATGCACATCCAGAGCCTTTGAATAATATTGATGAAAAATTGAATCGATCTTGAACAGAGTTGATGTTGAAGTGAGATCTTGAAGTCATGCAGGGATCATAAGCCTTTGATAGCACAGTTAATAAAGGAACAGAGGGTAATGAATCTTAGTCTCTTGAAGCTGATGACATGGAAAACAAAGCTAAAAGTAAGCTACTAAAGTAGTGTGAATCCTCAAATCCAAGTCTTTTCTTCTTTCTGGATCATAATCCTGTGACATAAACTGGCCAAGGGGCTTTTTTAACCCAGAAGACTAACAGAAATCTTTCCAGTTGTAGATTACTAGACTAAGCCTTGTCACAACATCTAGGATTTTATTTGATAATGAAGATTTTCATATGTATATACAATTTCAGATTAGAATAAAGCTATTCCCCTGAGCAAGTATTTTCATTTGTCTGAATGGTTTCCCTTATTTCTGCTTCTTTAATTTAGGCATAATGCCTTTGATATTGTAACAAGATACAATAGGATGCTGTGATCCATTTTAAATGAGATTCCATAAAGGACCCATAGTCTTTTACTTTCCCAGAAGTTACTTGTTCTCTTTTTTTCTGTATGGCATGGCATTTATTGAACAATTAGAGGTATTGTTGTTCTGTGTCAATATTCATGACAATAAAATGTTAATTGGCAGGGAATGAAAGAGGTGCTGAGTCAGCTTTAAGAGAGAAAAACAGCTAATAAAAACTATTTTAATTAGCAGATGAAAAGGGAAACCTCAGACTTTTAATGAATTAAACCAAAAGAATTTTAAACTTACTTAGCCAGCCTAAGCTAAAGTGAGGTGGTATAGTACCACTGAAGTCAGTAGCAATATTACAGTGTGCACTAACAAAGAAACTGAACCTGTGTTCCTAAAACAAGAAATGATGTAATGGAATTCTAGTTCACCATAATCTGAATTTTGTGGGCATGAGTTTTAATGGATAGAATAAGAGCAAGCCTACCGGAAATGCTGTCTCTCTGAGAAACCACATATTCTTGCCATCCACTCTTGTCCTCTCGAGGACTGCTGTGCAGCCTCTAACTGCACCAGCAATAATGAATGTTATTCACCTGTTGATTTAATTCTTCTCACTCTTTTTGGATTTATCTTCTGAAAAATGCTGTGTATTCTAAGATTTGTCTTTAGCATTTTAATTTCAAGTACTTGGCAGTGATAAACAATGCTCAGATGATAGGAATAGTGATACGGGTTAAGTTTAATTCTGCTTTTTTTGGCCTGAAAGATTTCTTTTCTCTAGATTCAACTGTTTATGAGCATTTCTATCTCTAAATTACTGATAAAGTACCTTGACTTATCTCAGTAATTTTTTATACTTTATAAGGGAAGGTATACCTGGGTTTGACTATACCTGCCTGGTATTCACTTCTCTCTTGTATAGAATTCTTGATGTCCTGGGGCATCTGGCATTCAGGAGAAATTCTTTAAATCCCTGTATAATTAGGTGGAAAACATCTAAAAAGTCATCTAGTCAACCTGGAAGTGATGTACCTGAGAAATCTAGTAGCTTCCAGACAGGAAAATTTAAAAAGCAGCCAACAGGGAGGAGAACTGTTTACTAGGTTAACTGTTTAAAAGAAAGGGTCAAAAAATTACCTTTGCCCTTGCCACAGAGATTTGAGTAAAGCTAACAGGACTCTACAGGTTCTGGGAGAGAAGAATAATCATTAAACAGTATTTTAGTTTGAACGTCTGTTTGTGAGTTCTGACACAGAACTCTGATAAGCAGTGTGTTATTAAAATAAGTTTTCAATAGAAATTGACTTGGTTTTTATTTTTTAAGAGTTCAAATATTAAATATTGAAAATGACACAGATTATGTGAGAGATAGAGATACTTAAGTTCTTAAAAGTACAGTGGGGTATTTTTTGTAGTAAAAAGATCAACTTTAGAGGATAACCTTCTTTTGAAGAGACAATTGAGTCTTGTGTATACTCAGGAGTCTAGTGCAGTCTAGGACAAACTGAGTCAAATCTGTTTGCTAAGGGAAGAGATGTTTACTATATATGTAAATGGAGGACTTTAGCTTTGTTCAAATAGTAAACAGATCATTAATAATAGATAAGGTATAGTTATCAAGGACAGATCTGGAGTCATCTCCAGTGTAAATTCAGTTGGCACTATTTCCTTGTTACTAAACCAAATGAGGTAATGCACTGTCCTAGTGATCTGCTGACTAACCTACAGTCAATAAATTTTCTTCCAGTTGTCAATAATCAAAGTTGCAAGGTGAAAAATATGAGTCAAACTTTGCTTCCTTTGTACAGGTAGAATTTTGCTGTGTTTAAAAAGCTTCTGTTCAAGTAAAATAAAAATGTTTTGTAGTGAAGGGTGTTCAGCTTTAACCCTGAGGAATCAGACATGGTTGGGCAAGCATGGGGCAGCCTCAAAGCAAAAGTGAAGAAAAAATATTCTCTGTCACTGAGTGATCCCCTCTTACCTGTTAATTGGCTTGTGTGTTCAAGATCCTTCTGTCTGATCCACAAACCAACAGTGTAAGAAACTGTACCTTAATATTGTGTTGTATTTGCCTGAAACTGGTTCCAAGAAGATCCCTAAAATTACTAGCTGCATCACTTAGTTACTTTGAAGTTTGGTGGGATTTTTCACTTTGCAAATTTCATCTGCCTGTTCAAGAATAGATAGACTCTACTTTTAAAAAATATTTTTAAAGCATACAGAAGCTGTTATTCTTAATGTTGCATCATCAAGAAATAATATTGATAGACTGCAAATTCCTTGAACAACACTGGCATCTCAATTGATATAATTGCAACAAAATACAGAACATGGAAAACCTGTAGGAATTTTAGCCATGGGAGCCTCTTGACTCTTTGGAATTAGGATCAATTTGCAGGTCTAACAATCATAGAGAAAGTAATCTTTTTAGCACTGAACTGAAACATATTTGGCACCAAAATCTCTAAGAAACAACAAACATTGACCAATCCTATCTTTTGAAGTCACTTTTCAGAGTAGTGGCATTTTAAGAGAACACTGTAGAAGCTCCAACATTCAAATATACTTTAGAGTAAGCAAATACACAGGAAATGTCACCCAAATACTAAAGGCATAGAGCATCTCCAGACCATACAGACACTTAGTGTTCACATTATTTATTTTTGAATTGAAAGGATTTTTTGAAAGTGAACTATACTTTTTTCTTGTAAATACAAGTTCTTACAGTGACAACAAACTTGCTTTATAGGTAAGAATTTGAAAAAATGAACTTCCTCAACAAATATTTGTTATATATCCTGCAAGGCTAAAAATCCTGTTTGGTGTTCATAGGTGAAATCCCTTTTGAAATGTGAGAAGTCAAATGCTATGATTCTAATTTTAAGCCTCGTCACTGAAGTATGCTTTTTACTTCATTCAATTTTAGACAAAGTTTCTAGCTTAAGCTGCAATGAGCTCAATTTCTTATGTGTTGATTTTGTTTTGCAGGCAAGTGTGAAAATTTGAATTAGCATAAGAATTATTCAAAAGTCAACAATGAAGAGTCACAACTAAAGTGCTGATCACCAGCTCCTGCTGGCTTTAAGGTGAAAATATTGAATTTTCTGTCACAAGATCACTGTAGAAAGTTAATTACTGTATTATAGTAACCTTATTGTACTGCAGTTATCAAGAATATTTGTGTAGCATTTGTGAGTCCTGCACTTTTATCATGAGAGATTGTACAATTTCACTTACAGCTTCTAAAACCACTGCAGTTGTGATATCATTTTTCTCCAGTAGAAACATACCACACTGCTATGATATTCCTTAAATTCCACTGGTGTTCAAAATAGTCATATAAGGTAAGTGGTTTGTTATCACTGACATAAATGTTTGTATCTCATGGTGACAAATGTCCAAGGAGTGCAGAGAGTGTAATTTTAGCTGCTATCCCCAAGCATGACAGTATTTTCCTTATCTCTTGAAGGCCCCTATAATGAATGACTCCTGCTGGCTGGGGAGAACCCACACTTTGCTCTAACTGGCCATTTCTAACACATTCCTCACCAAAGGGGGCTGGCCCAAATCTCACATCTCTGTTTCTGGTTTAGACTCTATTCATTGGAAATGAAAATATATTAAATTGTCTTTTAATCCACATGATATTATGGGATGCATTTAAGAGAATGGCACTTCCCCTGCATCAAGGCAAGTGTTAACATGTGTTTTGTGCATTCTCTTTGATGCTGTGAGCAGAGACTCGGTGAATTCCTGCTGCTAGTAAGCATCAATTGAATATTTGGTAGAAGGCCCTTTAAAGAAAAGGGCAGCTGTTTATTCAGCCAGTCAATTAACCATACGCTATTTTTTTCTTTTAAGACTTCTGTCACTGTAGGTGATGTTCTAGGCAGAAATGGAAAGATCTCTGATCATAATTGAATCATAATCTCCTCTCTGAATACTATCAGCAAATAAAACATGCTGCTTCAGATCAAATGTGCAACAGTGTGATAAGGATCATTAATTGAAATAGGTCAGTTCTTTAAAGCCACCAATTACAACACATTGTGCTACAAAAATGTGGTACTGTGAATCTGGTTGATTCTGGGGAATAGACCACATTTTTACATCCACCACAAAATTTGTATTATATGTACATTAACCACTTTTTCCCCTATATAGCAATAGAGGGGGACAACATTTTACAGCTCTGGTATTTCAAATAAGAAATACTTTTGGCTACAACTAACTATCTAACCAAATCATGTTTGTTTTCATACAATGGCCCATTTCAAATGGATAAAAAATGCTTTTTTATTTTAAATATTTTTGCTTACATTTAAAATATTTTTTCACCATTTAATTTAGCTTAATAAAGGATTAACTACCACATTATGAACACTCAAATAACACACTGTTCACACTGAAACAATTTTTTATTTTTCAGTATTTTCAGTGGTCCCTATAGAGTCTAATTTTTTGTCACTATTCTACTATGATAATGAGATTGTATCTTTTGGCAGAACTGAGAAACATGGGCATGGCCTAATAATGACCCTGAGAGAGTTGAGTCTGGGAGGTCTAATTTTTCTCATAAACTATTTTCCTCTATTTTTAATACATGTACTTCAGCCTCCTACAATTGTATGTAATTTCTAAAATTTGAGTGTTCAGATGTTAGCATTAACTGTTAATAATTAAATAAATGCATTTAGGACTAAAGTTTCTTATGAAAATTATTGAGTTACTTTTTTTTTATGTTTGTCTTCTAATATTATCCTAAATTTATGGATATCTGTCAAGTTCCCAAGCTTGGGAAAGGCAGAGAAAGCCTGTGTGTTGTTCAGTTCCCGACAGCAATTTTACTGTGTTTTTACAGGCGAACAAACCTGCCATGTTTTAGAAGGAATTAATAGCTGTGCTAGGGAAGTTTTTGCAAACAGCTGCCCTTCACAACAGTCTTTTATAAGGCTCATTCATATTTTTTGTCCTAAAGTTATATAAATCCCTTCTTCCTCTTCCACTAAGTTACTTTTCAGTTTATGTATTCAATCAAATGGTTAAATGTATTCCCCAGTCCACAAAAACCCTATAAAGTCAATAGAATTCTTCCAAGAACTTTGTGACAGAAAAAACTCTCTCATTGTAATATCTTCTTTTTTGCCTGAAACAGTTCATTATTCATGATGGTGTAAGGACTGCATGTAGAACTTGGCTTAGGTGTGCTCCTTCCACACTTGGGTCTCTAGTGAGCTCTTAAAATGGCCTTAAACATTCATGAAGCTTTTCATTACAGTCCAGTCCAGTAACAGGAATGATCAATCTCTATCATGATCAAATGACAAGGCATATGGAGCCTGCCTCTGTTTAACCAGTTGGTGTCATGTGTAGGCTTTCATCTGCCAGTTACATCTTGAATAAGTTTGTGTTGGGGCACACTACATTCTTCTTGGACGTTTTTCAGAAGTTCTTTTACAAGGCTATGGAAATAGGAACAGATTTTTTTTTCCTACCCTCCCTTACGAGATTTGAATTTTTTCCTATTGGATCTTTAGCACGTGGAGATTAAATGTGTATCCAGAGCTGGGGAAATTTACAAAGTTATCATTTGCCATAAGTTTATTGTTTAGATCAGTCGTGTCCATACCCTGCTTGTTGACATACCTGACTATTTGTATTGACATTTATGGTCTGCATTATATTAATGGCTGTGATTACCTTCTAAGATTGTTACATGTAAAGTGAATTTGTCCTCTCAGAGGTACTTCTTCCATGTCTGTGTTGATTTTGCAGATTCCTGTGCTTGCTGAGAAAGACATGACTAATGATCCAGAATGATATATAACCTGATAAGCTGTCAGTGACAGATATACATTACATGTGCTAGCAGGAGTCCAGATGTCAGTGTTATAGGATACTATTCTCCCTTCAGCAGTCCTTAACTGAGATTCAGCTTTGTTTTCTAGAACTTATGAAAGTCTTAAAATTTACTGGAACAGAGTTATTTGAGACTGGAGGGTGGATGTTTGATGTTTCATATTCTCTTCCAAATTAATTTTATTTATGTAGGACTTCTGCAAAATAATGTAGGTGACTTCTAATTCTTCATCCTTCAGATAGGTAGGTATTTTGTTGAAGTAGGCCTAGCTCCTAAAGACAATCACAGTGATGATTTTCCTTTTATTTCTTCAAATATACTCTGAAAAATTAGGAGAGAAAGAATTAAATCAACACTCATTCAAAACAGGCTTATTTAGTATTTTGACTAATATATGACCTTTCTTTTCAACTATGTTTTTTTCTTTTTCCTCCTATCCTTTTCATCTAAAAAATGGTAACAAGGGAGCTTAAAGTTAGGAAAGGTATTCTGGTAGTGAAGACACAGGAGCTAGGATGCAGGAAGACTGACTTTCCTATCCTGTTCTTCCAATATCCTGGCCTTGAGGATATTATATCAGTTCATTTGGTGCTTCCATCTCTTTACCCAGAAAAGCAGACAATCTCTCAAGAATCATACTATACATAAGCAGCCAACAACCACTAGCTGACTTTGATATCCACTGATGAAATTTATGATACAAATGGAAAATATTATCTGCTTTTTACAAATCGTGGCCAAATACAATGTACTATTTGCTAACAAGAGAGCTTTGTCTGAGTTAAAAGAACTCTGTGGTAATCTTATAATGTGATTTCTGTGCTCCAATGCTGAACATGTGTAGCTGGTTCTACCCTTTCCTATGAAGTGATTCTCTTTCCTGACAGTAAAAGTAACAAGAGGCTTTGCAGTCATGAAGGAGGTGAATTGGTTCTGATTTATACAATATTTCATTGCTTTTCACTGCAAAAATCTATCATAATGATGAGATTCCAAGATAATACATCTATGTACCTACTCTCCAGTACATTAGTACTTTACTCTGTACTCAGAAAAAAGTTCATTTTTTTTTTCTGCCTTTTTCTTTCTTGCTTTTGGTCACGTTTAGTTGTGCTTACCTTTGAAAACTGGAATGCCTTTAGGTACCTAAAAGGGGTTTTAGTCATAATACAAATGTTTGAAAAATATTTAGTTATTATAATAGTGTGTTGTAACTCTTAATGTTGAGAAGCCAGTTTTAAATTTCATAAAGGTATAATTTCTTATGGCAGTAAAACATCAAAGTATTCTGTATCTGCTATAACATTTGTTAATATAGGATTTAAGTTGACACCTGCTTTCTGTTGGCAAAGGAATTCACTCAGACTTGGGTAGAAAGGTGACTGGTGATCCTCGGCACACAAAACCAACTGATTATTTGAGACTTGTTCCCTTCTGCTTTTCATAGAAATGAAACTTACAAAGGAGTTTAGAGCTGCCCTGGAGGGACCACAGTGACAGGCATCCTACAGGCAAACACCAGCTTTTCTTCCTCAGCTGTCATTCCTCTGGAAAGAAAAAACTCATTTGATGTTTTGGATCACTAAACTAATACTAAGAAGCTTCCAGAAACGGTATTTCTTGTCTGATTATTTTCCTTCCAGGACACAGTTGGTCAGGGTTTTTTCTCGGCCTTTGTTTTTTGTTTTTTTTTTTGTTTTTTTTTTTGCATGTTTGTTCGTTGGTTTCTTTAAACAGTGTAATGCAAACCTGGTAATGCCAAAAATAAGGTGACGTACAACTTGTGTGTGCCACTAATGAGCTATTTAGTATTAAAAATTAAAATTCTGTCATTATTCAGCTACAAAAGAGATTCTAAAGGATTCAAATCCAGTAACTTCTTGCAACACCCTGTGTTGATGCATTTGAGACACTGACAAATTGACGCTGGAGGTGCAGTAACTTCTTCAGAGTAGCAGAAACAGCAAAGACACCAAGCTCAAGCAGGCTGGCAACAGAACTCACATGTTCTGCACCTTGGTAGGGCCTTTTTTACTGCTAAGTGAAGACACTGAAAAGGTTAGCTTACATTTAGTGATATTTTACTTCTAATGTGCATTTGTGTTTTTTACTAGGAATTTTCATGTGCTGCTGTGCATGAGATACATATGCTAGGAGATAATATTCTATAATTTTTCTCTTATCTAAAGCTCACCTGGAAAAAATAAAGAACACATTTTGATTTTTTTAGTCCAAGATGATACCAACAGAAATTTAAACTCACTCTGTCTACACTGATTCGTCTTGAAAACTTTTCATGAGTTTGTGCCTGATAATTTTTCTTGGTGTACCTCATAGAATTGTGCTGGAAGTGAATGAATTCTGACAAGTTTGGGGTAAAAGAACCCAATACACCTTTCCTACACTCTGCCTGTCGTCATGATACGTGTTTGCCTTTGCTGGAAAAGAAGAAACAGTATTTTCTTTGCCACTTTTGCCACGAAGGGCTTCAGAGAGGAAGCATTTTGAAGTGCAATCCTAGTTCCTGAGATGCAGAGCTGATGGTCTTTAATTTGGGTAGAAGGACAGTATAGAAATGGGGGTAAGATGCAAGTTTATATCATACTCTCCATAAAACTTGGAAATTTCATATTGAATAATGAAGATGAGCACTGGGACTAGGGTTAAAAAAAAAAAAAAAAGCTTAGGGGGATAGACCTACCTCAATGTAATTCATTGATTTAGACACAGCTATATATGTCAGGTAGTGATGAAATGTTGAGACAGCTGAGATTGTTCACTTAGTGAACTCAATCCCTTAGTAAGTGTTAGTGGTATTGAAATGAAGTGTTAAAGAATTAGTTTAGCTGACTGTGAAAAAAAAAAAATGAATAGGTCTTTCAAATTACCTAATGGAAAGCTAAAGGCATTAGCTCCCAACCAGGGAGTATTAAAGGCCTTGTGCTGCATTCATTGACACAAATGGAATGACTATGAATCAAACTCTACTACAGAAGACAAACAGCATTCTGATAAATACATTTGGAAGGAATCCACTATCATGCATTGCAGGCTTCCCTAAAGCAGAAACAGTTCACGTGCTTAGGCTGCTGAGCTTACTGCACTGTAATAATTAAAGATCATCAGTAGTGTGTGTAGAATTTTAAGAGTAAAATGAGTTTAATGCCCTTATAAATCTTCGAGCTTAATGAGATATTACATTTCTTTAACAAACTGTAGGAATTAGACTCCTGTTATGATCATACTTCTGAAGGATTTTCTCATTAGAAAGTAGGGGAGCTCTACCTAGAGTTCTAAACTTGCAGAGATTTACATCACACAGAAAAACTTCCTTCTTCTCCCTCTCTTTCTGTGAAAGAAGTTGTCAGCTCTGGGCTGAATGACAAGTGTTGTTCTCGAGTCACAGAACAGGTAAATTAGAGAATTTTATTAATGAATGGTTTCAGTGCTTTCAATTGATAAAATTAGGAAACTTGGGTCTGCCAGCTGACAACAGGGGAAGAATAAAATACTGTCTGGAGTCATGGAAACTAATAAATCCTCCCATGACATGTTGGTAGAGGGGATAAAATTACCTTTCATAAAAATGCTGTGCAGATGGTAAAGCTATGGGAATTAAGACTGCATCAAAATTCTCTAAAAACATAAAATCATAGAAATTGTAGTGGGGACTGATTAAGTTGGTGTGGAAATTGCTTCTGCCTTATAATCCTCCAAGGACTTGTTCAAATATTTTGGTTAGTTGATAAATCATCCAGTGATTTTCAACATGTGCTGTGTTTTGACACTTGACTTAAACCCACAAATTTTACAAGTTAGCTCTTTATAACGTATATGGCCTCTTCTTGTAGGTATTATGTATGCAGTGTGCAAAGGGAATTCAACAACAGGATGATTTCTTAGATTTTGCCCTTTTCAGGAATTAGACACTTATTCCGACCCCTGTGTGGGTACTGGGTCCACTTGAGAGAGAGGCCTTGGTTTTTGGCAGAATTCCTTTCTTAAGTCATGTAGGAGTTGGTATGCAGCATCTTTCTAGTTTCTGTACCAAGAGGATGAGGGACGTGGACAAAGGCTTTGGCTTCTCCAAAGACTATTGTTTGTCACCAAACAATACAGCCTTGACAAACCTCAATGCTAAACTATATTATTATTCGTGTACAGTCAGCTAACTGTAATTACATGTGTAGATTTCTGTTAAATAAGATTCCCAGATTATTAATACACTGAGAGACTGTGACAACCATGTGACTGGGGGGTAAAAAAAAACTTTAAGGAAATATGAGAATTGTTTCCGACTTTGCTGATACCCTGATGAGTGCTGTAAAATTTTATCTGTTGCTTCCTCAGTGGCACCTTCACAACTTATTCAGTTTTGTGCTGGGTTGCAAAAAAATGGGAATAGCTGAGAGAACTTGATGTCTGACTTTACAAGACAAATTAGGTACAACTGTAGACCAAATCCATGTTCTTTTGATTCAGTACTCTTATTCTTTTCTTTCTTCAATACTTCTCTGAATGTACTTCAAAAAGAATGTTGTGCCTTTTTAAGAGACCAAATGTATATTGACATTTGATTTGAGATAGAGTCAGTTTGAAATATAAATAATTTGTAACTGTTAAGATGCTTGAAGGCTTTTTCATTACATTCTCAAAAATCTGGGCCACATAAAGGTCAACAGAGAAAAGTAATAGTTGGGAAACAAAAAAGAAAAATTTGGTTTCAAGCAAAGTGAATGAAAATTAATTATTTTCTGTTAGATATAGATTTGCAGAGGGGCTGATAAAAAAAAGTGTTTTTTAAAAAACATTGCCTTTTCTACCAAAATATTGTATATTACCAGCATGAAATACTTGTACAAAGCAAATTTTTCATGATTTATGGTGTTTACTTTTTGCATAGCTCAGCTCAATAATGAAAGGAGTCTATGCAGTTGCTCTTGAGCTTTAAGTCAGCTGTTATTTAGTATCAACAGTCTATCAACTAATAAAAGCCACAGTGTTTGATTTACAAACATCTCCCTCTAGAAGAAAAATTTTGTTTGTTAAAAAGGACCTTTTCCAGTGTTGTTAAAAGAATCACAGAACTATTTGGTGTTTGGTTTAGGTTTATACATCTGGCCTCAGTTTCATATCAAATATTTGCACTTTTGAGCTAAAAATTGCTGGTTTCTGTCAGCAGTGCACTTATCAACAAAGGAAAACAAGAACAGTAGTGGGAGTGGAAGACTTTGATCTTTCACATTTTTCTCTCCAAGTGCTGATGGTGATTTTTGACCCCCATGTGTTAAAAAGGTCAAAGAATCCACTGCTAGGTTCATTCCAGGTGTCCTCAGATTGACAACAGATTTGTTTTATGGAGCACTGAAAATGGAGAGGCAAAAGATGTTTGATCTGAGGTAGCACAATAGGGGGAGAGTGAGGAAAAAATGCTTGTGTGGACATTGTGCTTAAACCATCAGAAAAGCACTAGAGGAATGAAGTAATAGCAGCACTGGTGGCCAGTTATAGAGTCCCTGTCACCTAGGAAATCAGTTTTGTGAGTATATGTTATTTAAAAAGTATTGCTCATAATGATATTGAAGTTTGTTTACAAGCTAAGCTGATTATAAGAAAAGAAGAGAAAAAAAATAGAGCAATGCACCTTCTGGGTCAGGAATTACCAGGAAGCTTGAGACACAGCACACATTCATTTTTTGGTTAATCTGGAAAAAATGTACTTCATGGAAACACTTTTTTTTTTTCCTTCTGCTAGAGCTGAATGAGTCTTACAATGCATTTTTTTTTTCACACATTAATTGAGTCATGTCAATAAAGTGAGGTAGCAGTATTTCAGTAACATTAAGTACCTAAACATTACATTATAGAATTATTTTCTCTATAAAATGGTAATTTAAGATAACATTGACAGTACACCAAATTATAGATTTTGCTTTGCAAGGTATAGTTGTTTGTGCAAAGCATTTTAGAACTCCTGAATTAATGATTTTGGTCATTTTCTAAGATATTTCATACTTTCCTATTAGAACCTTGTTCCTGCATACTTAGAGCTCATGTAACTTTGTTACAATATGCAAAACCATTGAAACTGAGCTTTAAAGCACTTTTAAACTATCACAGCTCTCTGTTGTTGTTCTAGACTCCTTTTTATAATATACAAATATCACTGGCATAAATATTTAATAAAGTTTTTCATAAAAATATGTAATAAACATGAACAGCTTTGATAAACAGGTATTATTTATTTATATACATCACAGAGTTTTTGAAGATTTGTTGTGCTTGCTGCTTTTTCCGGTGCAGCAGGTTGCCTTCAGTGTGTGCAACAGTAAGTACACAGGCAATTCTGTAGAAGTGTGCGCACTTCAGCAGGACTGAAGTCAAAGTGAAAAAACATACCTTGATGGAGAACACCCAAAGGCAAGGCAGACAAAAAAATAAAGGGAAAAAATGTTATTATACTCATTTTAGTCATAGCAAGTAGATACATAGAGGTTAAACCACTTGCCTCAGGCCATAATGAAAGACTGTGAACTAGTCTGGAATATAACCTGATTTCTTTTATCAATCCAGTCTTAATCATGAGATAGCCTTTCTTTAGGAGAAAAATTGTCTTATGTAAGAGTAGGATATTTACCTTCTGTAAAGACTTGTGAGTTAACATTCTGTTCTAGAGGAAATTTGCAGCAACTCAGTGCTACTCAGAAATTGTGGAAATTTGATGGTAGTATATAACTAAAATAATTATGCTATCATAATTACTGAGAAGTAATGACTCAGTTCTTAAGAAACTAGGTGTGTAGAACTAGGTGTATATGTCTGCATAGAACAGGGAGGCAGCTATCCAGTTTTACTTGTATGCTTTTTCACATTTCTTTAGATTTATTTATTTGAAGGGCTTAAAAGTAAATCTGGCTTGTGTAATGCGATTGTATAAGAATGCAAGTCATATTCCTCACTGTCTTATTTACATATTTGTGCACATAATGCTTGTTGATAAGACCTAAATTTACTTAACACTTACTAAAAAGAAGGAAAGGAAAAATACCCCAAACTCACAAATCCCGTCAAATGTAAAATAAATGTAAAAGTAGGAAAATAAAGGAATTTTTCTGCTTCCTGTTAAAAGCCCTGTACTGACTTGTATCCATTTTGGGGCTTGGTGCTCACGTGCCAACTCTTTTCCTGCTTCTTCCCTGTGAAATGCATGGTTGCTCTTAGACAGGTTCTGCCTGTGTCATTACTGTGATAGTTTCTGTTCACTCCATGGTGGTGATTTCAAGGCTGAAGTGGTTTTCTCATGCTCATTACTTTCTATTTATATAATTAGTTGTGCACCACTTTTCCTTCTGGAGGAATCAGGGAAACAGCCTTTTCTAGTGTGCCAAGCAGTTAACTGCATCTTTCAAATTCTGTCTGTGTACTTAAGATATGAATATTTTATTAATAATGTACAGAGAAAGAAAATGGAAGGTAGTGGTGTGTCCTGAAATGTAAGTCACAAAAGTCTTTAAAACTTTGAATTCCTTAATACGGTTAAATTTTTTTTTTTCATTTTTAATATCTGTGTTCATCTTAGTAGAAAAGCTCACTGTGTTTGTAACACAATATGCATATGCTTTCTGCCTTCTTAATTTGAAAATTAAAGATTAAATCAGCTTCATTGAATGTTTCTCACCAATCTTTGTTTTTAGAACAAAGAACATGATTTGACACTAACTACTCTATTCTAATTACACTGAGAATTTAGCTTATCATTGAAGAAACTGGCTTAAAATATAAAAAAAAATCTACATCTGTACTTAACTTGATATTCGGTCAATAGACGCATTCCATGGATTTTCCTTTAAAGAAAATAAATGCAGTGTGTTAGAAAAAGCTTCTCCTTCCATACAGGTGAGAGGCCTTTGAAGTTAATGATACAGTGTGTAGTTTCTGCTCAGCTATGAAAAACTTCTGCTAACTATTCTCAGTTATGTAAGAGGCTTTTTGCCACTTGTCAAGCTTCCAAAATAAAGTTTGTTACCTGGCTGGCTCAAGCTGGAATATTTAACTGTGTCTTTTGTCCTGAAATAAACACAGCCTAGTTATATTTGTGAGACTTCACAATTCCCATTGAATGTGTTAATGAAGTGGTCTTCGGCAATGTCCCCAGGAGACAGTCAAAGGTTGTTTAGATAAAGGGAGTATTGGTGAGAAAAAAATCAATATGAATTTAATATGGAATTATGAATTAAGCCTGTTAAACTTGCATGTCATGCTAACTTTTCACTTTTAAGTGCTTCATAGATTTTTCTCTTTTCTCCATTAAAACCCAGTAGTCTATCTTAATAGCTTTATCAAACCCCATGCACAATTTTTTTCTTCTTTTAAATTCATTGTCTCCCAGATACTAGCATGATGGAGATTTTAGGGCACAGGAAGCCCTAAAATATTTCATGGTGTCTCTCAGAAAAATTACTTGAGAAAAACATTGAGATTGGTTACATCTGTCTGTAAATACTTGAACAAGGATCTTTTCTTTTCTTTTCCCCCCTCCTTTTTTTTTTTCCCCCAAATAGTGTTTGTTTAGATTACACTTTCCTGAATTGTACCCCACACTAATAGGATGTTTTTTGACTCATTCCTAGCATGCAAATAAAGTCAAGCAACTTTCTGTCTCAATTGAGGATATTATTCAGGTCAAGTTTTAGATAATTTCTAGAAATATCCTTACTTGTTTAAAATTGAAGTTTTGGCTGTAGGAACTGGGGTCTTCTTGTTCCTCTTGTGTCTTTTCCTTAACCTGGAGTGAAAATACTTCAGTTGACTTTAGTGGAAGTGACTTTAATTAGATCAGACAGTGCTAAATGTGCAGATGCATTCAGAATGGAGAATGTTTTTCCGTAATTGCTCTATACTCGGCAGTTTATAAATATGTTCATAAAGTAGCTTAGACTGATGGGAGCTGATGAGATTCTGAGCGATGTAATTATACACTTTTGCCATCTAGTACAACCAAAAAATGTTTATCTGTTTTTTTCCTTGTCTATATTAATAAGCTGTAGAAGTAAATAAAAATCCCTGCAGCAGTGGAAAGCATAATCATCCTGATTGTTTATTCCGAAAATCCCATTCACTTAAAGGGCTGGCAGTCTTATCTTGAGTAACATCACCAAGCAGATGCTTGTGTTGTAACAACCAGAGAGGAACTTGGACTGTAAAGATTGCATTTTTAATAGTGATGCAGCAGTTTTGGCATAACAAACTTTGTAATGCTGTCCATGCATGTGTATTCTTGGAAAGCTCACGGTGCAATCCTTACAGGTACTATTTTACAATGATCTAGGTGATATCTGGATATAACAGCTCTTCTGAGCCTTATGTTCAACCATATGCCCCTGCCCCCCTTTTTGAATCACTGATGTGACTGGTCCTATCAAGTATAAGACATACTGATATTAATCATCATTCTTTTGCATGTCTCTCCCTGGGGTTACTTCTCTGCATCTCAGCCTGCTTACTCCTTAATTGTATCTGGGGGCCCCAGATTTTCCTTGCATTTCTCAGTTTTTGTCATTAGATCATTACTACTCTGCAGACAGACACAGCCTGCATTACCTTTGTTGGCTTTTTGCCAGACACCTTTCATTGTTTAGATAATGTTCAGGTAACCCATACTAAACACTGCATTGCCAGAGCTTGCTTTAAAAACAGTTTTACAAACTTGCTCAAGATCTCTGGAAAGACAAATGGGGAAGAAAAAAAGTAAACTATCATCTTCTATAACCAATTATAACTTTCTTTTAAAATTCACTTATAAATAGGGCAACAGATAGAAATAATATGAACCCAGAGGAAACTCCCTAAATGATGCCCAGGTGTACTATAATGCAGCATTCAGAATAGACTTGCTAGCTCTAAATTTCTAATATAATTCCATCCACAAGACTGCTCACTAAGATATGATGGGCAAGATGGGTAGAAAAGGGAAAAAGGACAACTTCAGGAAACATTTTCTCCCTAAACTTTGTGTATAAGCCAGAAATTTTTCACATTCTGACTGCTAAGAAATGTCTTTCCTTTCTTACAGTCCCTAGGGAAAAAGACCTGTTTTCCTCATGACAGGCTATAAACAGTCTTTGAAATAAGAGTTTGCCCAGGCAGCCCTGGTGATGTACCCACAGGGATAGGGAGCAGTTCCCTGCTTGATAGAGAGGGTGGCTGGAAGCACTCACAGCAATATTCTACCATCACAGGCTACTGCTTTCCTAAAGAGTGATCAAAATAGACTTCTCTTCATTCCGGCATCTATGGATCATGTCAGATAGCAGAAATGGTTTATGCATGGATTACTTATTGACCAGTTGCCAGATTGTTACTGATGCACTTAATTTCCTCATGTTAGCTTAATTTCTAGTGAACAACTGTGACATAAGGAAGCTTTCATGAAGGCAAGCTAACAACTAACAGACTGGTTTGCAAGTATATAAATTGTACCTCAGGTAAATGCCATAGAGCCAGTCACCAGGAGGCCACTGAGTGCAGGCACTTTACAAGGCAACAGAGGTTTTTAGCAGATAGGGAGAAAATTCCTCTTGAGTAATTCACACCTGCACACGTCCTGCCTTGGATAGAATGGACTGGGATTTGGCACATGACAGTGTCCTTGTGCCAGTTATTTCTGCTTGAGCTTTGAATTTCCACTTTCCATGATGACTCTCCCATCAGTTCTGCTCTGTGTCTTCTAGAACACTGCTTGCCTGTCACTGCCAGGCAGGGCTTCTCTGAAGATTATTAAGCCCCCAAGGAGCATTGTCTGACAAGAAAAAATAATAAATAGAGATTATTTTAAAACTATACAACTTTCTATTTTTAAAAAGATAATTAGGAAGAGTTTTTATTGTGTTCTGTTCAAGCCAGAATTCATTCCTTGGTGTTTGTCTCATGAAAGAGCCAAT
The DNA here is from genome assembly GCA_013401135.1 of Cettia cetti. NCBI lineage: Eukaryota > Metazoa > Chordata > Aves > Passeriformes > Sylviidae > Cettia > Cettia cetti. The sequence continues at coordinate 35,977 of VZUI01083377.1, forward strand.
CCTCAATATATTTAGATGCAGCATCCTGAAGCTCAGCTCCTCAATTCATGTGTACTCAAAGTGAACTGACTTTCAGTTCAGGATTGAGCACCTGTAGCTGCCAGTAGCTTCACTGGGAGCTGCTTTTACTCATCATTTGGGATAATTGGGCCCTTGGAGATTCTGGCAACAGTACTTACAGGCATGGCCAGGAGGTATCCCTGCCTGTGGCAGAGTCGAGGCAGCCTGTGATTTTAAGTGCTCTTGCTAAGTCCAAAAAAACTCTAACAATGAATCAAGGGAGAAAAATTGTAACCCTAAAGTTTTTGTGGATTTTTTGTGGGATTTTTTTTTTTTTTTTTTTTGAGGGGGGATGGTAGGATGGGAATTGACTTTGTTTGTTTTTTGTTTTTGTTTTTGTTTTGTTTCCATTTCATTTTCCAGGTAAGCATAATTTTTTTTATGTAGCTCTTTTCTAAGCCTCTTCCTGCCCTGTGGAAACTGGTCCTGTAGATGAACTTCTAAACTTTCCCTGCTGAAGGAAGGAAAACCTGCATTCCTGCATGTTGACAGCATTTTCAGACTGCTTCTTTCTGTCACAACCAAATCAAATCTTACTCTCCTCTCACTTAATAAGAATTTTTTGGCATTTTACCAGCACAAGCCCTCAGCTGATCTGTGCATACTGTTTTTCCTTCTCTGTGGTTCGCTTGTGATTTGCAGATACTATTCTTTGCCTTTTGTGGATGCTTCTCACTGAATTTGGGAAATTATGCAGGTTTTTGAATGTCTTTTGAATGGTTGGCAGTAAACCTTGATATATAATTTTAGGAAAAAAATTAAATCATCAATAATTTATAGTAATTGTAACACCTGAAAGAGATTCTATGTCATTTAGAGGGACTCTTTAGTAGCATGGTGTTATCTTTTCTCAGCTATCAAAGTATTTAGTGGAATATTTAGGGGTATCAATTTAAATTATTGTAATGTTAGTGTGATAAAATTACCACACAGGGAGGGAATAGCAGAGAAATCTATTTCACCTGCAGAAGGCTATGAAAAATCTACTACTATGCTTCAGAGATGGACAAAAGGCTGAAAGCAGAGAGAAAAGAGGATATTTAATGTCACACCTAAACAGCCATCAAAAGAAAAAAGGGTACATGGACCCTCTTGTGTGACAAAAAATCAGAAAAATATATCTGATTTGAAAATTGCCATCCTGAGCCCTTGTAATTAGACCTCACTTCAAATACCTATTAAATATGATTGTGTACAACAGGGCCATCAAGTTTAACTTTTGTCAGGAGATGGTTAAGAATGAGAATCCTCGCAGTCTGTGCATTTTCCTATTTTGTGTTACCATAGGATTTTGAGGACTGAGCTACATTGCTCTTATTTTTCTTTGTCTCTTGTATGGAGGTCTCAGACTTAAAATCAGGAAACTGCCTGTGAACTTTTAAAAGTTGTTTTAGGGGAGGACAAGGGGCAATTTTTTGTTGGATAAGAGGGGAAATCTCTAGATGTCTCAAGAAATCTCAAGAGCTGATCAATGGGACCCTCTCATGGAATAGGACTGCAGTCAGAGGCTGTAGCTGTGAGAGCTCCTTCAGCCCTGTGAACCACTGGAGCTTTGTTGGGCTCTACTCTGGGCCATGGAGAAACCAACATAATCAGACTGTCTGGACAAAATTGCATAAGGAGGTCAAAATTGCATGAGGAGTGTCTTACCCCTCATCTTTCCTTACAGGGAGTTGGATTTCTGTTCCTGTGCACTTTGGAGAAGGTATGTTTTCAGACAGGCAGGTGTGGCAGTTTGCTGCCGCACAGAATCAGTTGCTAGAAGGGACTGTTGACTCTTTGCAGCATCCAGAGCACTGGCTGACAAGGAAGGATCAATATCAGATGGCTGGATGATGAAGTTTTGACAATTGTTTTTATATCATCACTTTCCTGAAGCAAGGGAGGGAAATTCTTTCTTGCTTGCCAAGGTCTGCATAAACCACCAGTCACTTGTGGCAGATTGCATATTGATCCACGCTTTAACATTAGCGGTTCTTGATTCTTGGGACTGAGAGAAGGGCTGTCTACGTACTTCCATCCCTACCTCCTCTGCTCCAGTCAGCATGTCAGATCAGTACCAGTTTCTTTTCTACTTCTCAGCAGAATCTGTGGGCTTGAAGAGGCAGGCTGGAAGTGGCAAGACAGGGAAGCTGGAACAGGGAGCTGGAATATCGCAGCTGCTACCTGGAAAGAGCCACGGGCCAGATTCTGCCTCTCATACCAGCTACTGTGGGAAGGGCACAAGGGGCTTGGACCCACAGCAGGCACCTGCACTCAAGTCCTGGTGCAGCCAGTACTTCCAGGGCAATTCAAAGTGCTGGGAGGGAGTCACAGGGTCAGTCTTACAGATCATTACATACAGAATGAATGTACAATGGTAGGCAGTGACTTATAGTCACTGCAAGATTTTGTGTTCAGGTTCTGATTGATTAATTAGTGCTTTTAATAAGGAAAAGAATGGCAGCTCCATCTGAGCTATGTGTGATGGCAGCAGGCTGACAGTTGATTGAAGGCAGGGAGAGAACAGTGGAAATGAAGTGGTGCTGGGTTGGTGATAGGTCTTACTTTCATAAAAGGAGAAGATCTAATAGCTAGGAGAATCTAGCAACGCTGTGCAGGATCCTTCACAATGCTAAGCTGATGCAGGAAGCTCAGAGACTGAATAGCAAAATGAGCTAAAGCTGCTGAGTAGGAAGATGGTGCCTGCTACCCATGATATTCTGAATAAGAAGTAAAACTATGAAAATTAACTTTGGGAAATGCAAGACACATGAAAATAACTGGAAAATGTGACTACTCTAAAATTTCTATGTCATCTTGGTGGACAGAAGATGAAGGAGATGAATTATTTGAAAACTAGTTATGTTATAAATAGTTTGGGAGGGATTTTGGTTTAAAATGATACTGTCCCTATAATGTCAACATTTTATGCAGGATTGAGAAGCAACTAAATGAAAGAGAAAAGAGAGTGAAACACTGTGGTAGGTGATGTTGAAGTTTAGAACTTCAGTTAAGCTGGAAAACAGTTATATTAAACAATATCAATGTTTTGAAGGGACTAGGGCAAGAAGAGTAATTTCTGGTCTGTAGGAGACAATGTAAAGGATGAAAAAAAAATCATCACCCATATAAAAAGATATCTTTTCTGTTTTTTTAATAAAATCCTTAAGTTAGAAACATTCTGAAACATGGACAGAAAAATGCAGAAATTCTTCAGACCCAAGCAGCTGAAACGACTGGTGAAGATCAACATACCTGCCATGTAATGCAAGTAAATATTTTCTAGTAATTTATGTCACCAAAGCTATAGCACAGCTGAAAACAAGATTTCAATGCATGGAAAAACATGGAACAAACACCACAACATTGAAAACAGAACTGGACTTTAAAAATTATAAAGTGTTTCTTTCTAACAAGATGATATGATCTAGAAAGTGTTTCCATATGATTTTTTTTCTCTTAAGATAAAAATGTCCTAAACATTGAAAGGAAATGAAAATGTTTGGAATAGCTTATTGGTATTTATCCATTTATTACTTTCCTGACTAAATATTGCATAAATATAGATGAAAAATATAAAGTCTAGGAACTTTTCTATTAAAATTTTAAATCAGTAGACCCTTGATGAAATAAAGATTAGAAGTTTGATATGATTGTAAGAAATTTGTGTGGCTTCTCTGATGCACAAAATATACATGTAAGCTGTTAGATGGTATAAGAACTTTGTGTTGAAATACTTTTATCTGGCTCAAGATAAGTATGCAAAAGAAATTCTAAGTTTTTAGGAAAAAATCCCTATCTAGGTGTTACTTTAAATAGTACTCTGATTGAGATGATGATGATGGCTAGAAAAATAAATCTGATGGATTTCCAGATTTTTTTCCAAGATGCAATGCCAATTTAAGGGGATAATTTGGCAGGTAGAAAAAAGATTTTTACTACAGAGCTACTTTCATCTGAAGTTATGAAGAAACTACCTACTCTCCATTATTAACTACTATAAATAAGATAACTTCTGAAAAAAAAATCCAGCTATTTGGAATTAGGAGCTAAGCCTTGACCTGCAGTTTACAAATCTGGGTGCATGGTGTACTTTTTCAGTTCAGCAGCAAAAGCATAAAATGAAAAAATCCGAAACAAAACAGAAATAGATTATTGAGGCAATGAACTTTTCTACTGATGTTTTATTAACACCTCAGCATGAAGGGGCATAGACTTGCTCTCTCTTTGCCATTCCCTGGGAGCAGAAGAGGGAATTGAATTTCCTTTGTCACAGAGAATGAGTCTAAGCCTGGACAGGGGATGAGAAGAATGATGCAGAACCCTAGATTTCCCAGAGAATATCAGGTCAAAACCATTGTCTTCAACATAAATGAAATCTCAGTTTTAGTTAAATATTTTTTTCATTTTTAGTTAACCAACTTGTGAGGACAGAGAGACACATTTACCGTCTCCACACAGTCAGGACCCATGGCTACCCATCCTTCCTTAAAAAAACAGCTACAAAGATTAAATCAGCCACAGTTTAGAAGTTCTTTTCTAGAGCTCCAGGCTGGTTTTAGGCATATGATGACCAGCTGTCATCAAGCTTATACTGACATGTCAGGATTTGTAATGTTGTGCACAGTGCAAGTTTTTCATATATTACCTTTAGAACAAATTTAGGGGGAATAGAATAGAAAGTGGAAAGAGGAACTATTTTTAAGATCTGATGTTTATCCTATTTTCCCCAGGTTCTACATTCTCAGAGTTGATGTAATCCTGAGCATTTGATTTCAAGGTATTCATTTTTCACGGTCTCCAACATGACGCACTACTGTCACAAGAGAGAGGCAAACACCACAGCCGAGTCGAGGTGGAAAAAGAGGGAGTTTAATTCTCACTTTCAGATTATATAGATTTCCAGAAATGAGATCACATAGGAAGACTGAGGTTCAACCTCTTCAATTCCGCTGGTCTGAGAAAGTGTCCATCAATTGTCCCTCCTGAAGAGAAGAATGTAAACAATATAGACAGTTACAGAAACCTTGCCTTGTTTACTGAAAATCTGTGAGAAACTCTGACTCCAAACCAGAAGGCTGAAAAACAGGGCAACAGCAATAAAATTGTGGAAATACAGTGATCGTCCTACAAATATACCTGCACCAGTCAGCAAGAGACAACTTCTGGATCAATACCTCTGCTCTCTCAGTGCAAGCATGTATATTTACAAGGATGACATTTTATCTCTCAAACAGTATTCCTAAAAAAATATTGCCCCACTTTCCTCAGAGGTGGGACACAAGGGTTTATGGGTGATGTGGCCAGTAAATTCCATTCTTTGTAGGAGACATATGTTAGAGAACTATTTCGTTTCACTTTTCACACACAGAATCAGCAAAGAATGACCAGTGACAGAAGTAAAAAGGCTGGAAAGGAAATGCAGGCGTCATCTATTCGATCTCCTCCTCCTGCTCTGCAGCAAGAATCTCTTGGGAGATGGTTGTCATACTTCTTAAAAACCTGCTTCTTAAAAACCTGCCAGCTGCAAGGATGTCAGAGCTTTCATACATAGGCTGTTCCAGTGCTTAATTGTCCAGGGCTTGACCATTGACAACTGCTTCCTAATATATTAAGCCCCCGCTGCTGTCAGTGAGTATTCATAATTCCTCAAGGAACCATGGACAAAATCAGTCTTTATACTCCTCATTGCAATATTTCATATATTTCAAGAATTTAGAGTCTTCAGATTTTTGGTCTCTAAATGGAAGATTTCAGCTTTTCCCCCACCTTTCTGCAAAACTTAACGATTTTCAAACTCCTCAGCACTTTTGTTGTTCAACTTTAGATTCTCACTAATTCCTCCAGCTCCTTCCTAATGAAGCACTTCAGCCATGACATCGTCAGAGGAAAACAGAATTACTGCTTGTGCTTATGGGTGACCTCCCAGATAATGTTCCTTTCCTTGCAGCACCTGCATATTATTAATTTGACTTATTTTATTGCTGTGTTGCTACTCTCAAACCTTTCTTCGGCGCTGCTGCCAGCACAGTAATTCCCCAGTTTATGTTTGTATATTTGCTGTTTTTCCTTTCTAAATGACGTACTTTATACTTTTTCAATGCTGCTAATACAGAAACACCAAGATTTACTAGAATTATGTATTGCCCATGTAACATTGTCATAAAGCATCACCTGATTCTTAGGTTTAAAAATCATTAATGTTTATTTACCAATACCTTGCTATTTTTTTATTGTATTTGTCACTGTGCTCTGCTTTGTATATGCTTATGCTTGCTCATGCATACTTTATGAATATAGAAATTAGATCTCATTAGCTTGGTAATTAGATCAATGATAAACAGCTGTTTGTTTACTGTGCAGGGCAGGATTTCTAAAGAATTTCCTTACCTTTCATGCACAGTTGTTTCAAATTACTGTTGCAATAAAAATAGTATATAGATCTGTAATATCTGCTCTTAATTGTTATTGCCAGCTCAGTAAAACATCAGACAGAGAGAAATAAAAGAGAATTGGAGTATCCTTTAGACATACAAGAAACCATGATATGATGTGTACTAGTAAAAATCTTAGCTCTCCCTGTCTTAGACTAGAGTTCTATAGGCTGTACAAACATGCAGAAAAAACATCCAAAAGACAGCAATGGAATACAGACAGAGAGATGTACAGCAGTATTATATGTCATTTCTGCAAATTGAGTTAGATTGAATGTTAATAACATGCAGAAGCCTCTTGCAGTTGAGGTTTTCAGAGCTCCTACTTGCCCTTAGATTTCAATCCACTTTTGTCTTGGCCCCCTGCTTCCCCCATATAGAGCATTCCCAGGACAAGGAGTTCCCTGTGGATTAGGGATGAATCTATCCCTGTGACAGAGGAACTAGTCAGAAGAATTACTATTAATCTTTTGGAGGGTACATGACAAGAGGTATTTTTTTAAGATCAGAATAATACAGTGTTGCGACACCTGGAGAAATAAAGGCAAAAAATCAGTGTGGAGTGCTGTGAAAAACTCCCAACTGGTGGAACTATTTCTACATTCCTGGGTTCATCAATTAGAGTAGGGCACAGAAATCTGCAAACAAAACCAAACCAACAAAAAACCCCAACCCAACCAGACCAAACAAAAAAACTCCCCACCAAACATAAACCAGAAACTTACCCTTATTCTCATCTCTCTGAAACAGCATGTGCTGATTGAATTAACCACCTCTTCATCCTGTAGTGTTTGCTGATTATCAAATTGGGAAGTAAACATTGGACATGTAAGTGAATTCTTGTGAAAAAAAAAAAAAAGTTTTAAAAAAATAAAAAAATAGGGGATACAGAGGTGTCCTTCCCTTTCCTGATTCCCTGGAGAGTTCCACAAAGTAGAGCAGGGAAATGTAAGAAATCCTCACAGAGAAGGTTTCATAAAATAAACTACCTTTTCATTTAAGGCAATACAGAGAAAAAAAATCAACCTGTTCCTTGTCAAAGCCTTTTTTCAGTTTCTTTATCCAGCAATAATCTGCTTAGCTATCTGAGTCTTCAGGTGTTTAACAGCATAAACCATCAGCTCACTTAGGCAGGAAGGCCTCCCACCATGTGTTGTCTGTATGCTTTTTCATGACGAAAAATATCTGTTAGAAAGGAAGTAAGCATTATCCATATGATTATTTGCTGAAAATTTATCAGAACCAGGCAATTAGCTGACTATCTCATTAGTCAGATTGCCAAAATGTAATTGGTATTCTACGTCTTGTGCTGTGATTTTTTTTTCCATTGATTTCTCTGGCCTTTCAGTTTATTTTTAGAAATAGAAAATGTGTCATACTGCCTGCTTTTTTCATTTCTGAGAAAACAGAATGTTCCACAGTGGGAGAGTTTTCAGGTATTCATCAGCTATTCTTGAAAAAACATATATGATCACACCACGGCTGCTCTGAATCTCAGTAGATGAAAGTGGGGAAATAAATTGCAGAATGCTTTAGAATGCAAGGTGTAGAGAAGAATACGTATATTTGAGTCTATTTTTTATAAAAGGTAGCTGTCTTTTCTGAAAAACTTCATCCACAGTGCACGAGAAATCTTTGCTGAGTGATATAGGATATTTTAACTCAAAATTAAAATTGTCTGAAAACTAGTTATTTCAAACCTCAAAATGCTCCTAGGTATTCCCAAACATATACAGAAATGAAAATTTTCGGTATTGATATTTTCATTTAAATCTTGTAACAAGTCAAGTACTTAGTAAGGAGGCCTGTGGCGTTAGGACTTTGTGTTTCTAAAGTGTTTGTACTCTGGCACAATTGGCTGGTGTGAATTTGACTCTTTCTTTAAAATCTGTGGAAGCCTTGTGCATTACACTATCTTTCTCTCCTTTTTTCCTCTCTGCAAGTTTAATGGATACTTCTCTGGGAAGTGTACTCATCTCCCTCCCCATACCTCAAACTTCCAAGTCCAGAGAAAGGAGCGACTTTTAGAGGAGAAGGCAGGGAGGCCAGAGCTGTGCTCACCCTCTGCTGAGTGAGGTCTGCTGGAGATGTATGCAACATAAGGCTTTAATGCTTTTCCAAGTCTTGCTTGAAAGTACTTTTATGGTTTGAGCATGATTTAACAGCTATGTTCAATTCAGTTACAAAATCTGTTGTGTGAATGTCTTGGGAATGTGTTGTCAAATAGCAAATGAGAGTGACCAGGAGCTGGCTGAGAGACAAGGGGCTTCTCTGCAGTTGTCTTTGGCTTCCTGGTGATCTACAGCATTCCTTGGCAGGATTTCAGAGACTCTGGAAGACCTTATAAGCAGTAAAACAATTAGGAAACATTATTTTGCAGGTATTTGCTTTCCTTGACATTTAATTTTTGTTTATCAGAATGTGATTGAGATTTGTACTATTAAATGCAACAAAATGTCCCCAAAATGTTCTACAGCTGTTGTTTTTAGTCATATCATTCTGTTCTCTGTGCATTTTTCCCCAATTAGTCAAAATTGTGTGTGCAGAGGTTTACAAAGTGTTCTTTTAAATCCTTAAAGCTCCTGTTCTCTTAATAAACTAATTTAAAACTTGCATTCTGTAAAAGTTGTTTATAATATACAATGCAAAATTAAAAGAAACTATTTCTTAGATGATCTCTGTGACAAACCAAAATTATTAAGTAACATTTTCAACATTAGTTAGCTGGCAAGAAAGCATGTATTCTTTGAAATAATGAAAATTTATAAATTTTAGGGACCAGTGATATTTACAAAATGTGTGGAACTCAAAAAATTAAGTCTCTGTTGTGAGGTGTTTTCTCAAGTCTAATTAGTATTGATACTGGCTGCTATGTTGTAAGTAGAGAGTTGCTACATATCTAACAGTTGATTACATGCAGCAGAGGACAGAGAGCTGGCTTCCTGAAAGCATGATTGTGTGGTAACTATCATTGATTTTTCTGTATTAGAATATCTCCTACCTTATTTTCCAGGCTATGCTCCTATTTCCAAAGCAATATTTAACTCCAGACTTACAGATTTCAATTCATAAGTATCTTGTGAGGAAGTCTGATCAGCCTTTATGACTGCATGTAAATCAGGTAAGTTCCTTAGCTTTCGTTGTCTGTGGTATGTCTCATCATTGCAAATGAAGTAGTCCAGGATAAAGAGATTGGACAGGCTCCCTCCCTTTGTGGTACTGGTGATTTATAGTGGGTATGCTGGCCCTGCAGTCAATGATGCACTGGCAAAGTCCCATCTCAGTGGAGTAACAGTACACAGTGTGGGAAGCAGAAGTCCATCTTCACTGGAGAAGGAATTCAGGGAAATTCTAAGCTGGAGGTGGCACAGCTGACATAGCCCTGGTTACAGGCTGGGGGAAGGACCTCCAAACTGAAGGTAGGAGAACATGAGTGGAGTTGCTGTCTGCCCACTGCTTCATCTAATAAATCAATGATGGAGACTGTTCAGTGGATATCAGGTGTGCCACAAATTCTTGATTCAAGAAGTTATCAGCAGTCAACAGGAGCAGGGCATATTGACAGGACTCTACTGTATCCTAGAAGCAAGGTCAAATTAAGTAAGATTTTACTATGGAAAGGTAATTGCTTCAACTGATTGTAGAAAGACTTCAGTCCTTGTGGTCTTTGCACCATGAGGTGCTGCATGTTGCCACAACATCAAAAGTCAATATTAAATTTCTGGTTTCTTGTATCTTGTAGGAGGCAGGGGTGCAAAGTCAGAATTCTGGCTGTCATTGTAGATGATAGAGCCTGGGTACTACAGTCTGATGGCTTGCCATTAATTCAGGATAATTAATGAAAAGGAAATTTCATCGTAGGGAGCAGAGATTGGATCAAACAAAAACCCAGGAAAGACACATTGTGTAGTCATCACTTTAGGAGGTGAATGTTGGTCCAAAGAAGGGCAGAGCAGGTGGAAGAGAGGAAGATGCACGAGCTGTTAATGTGGTCTTTTGGACAGCTTTACTTTGAAGGGAGTATGTAATTTATGTGCAATTATGAGGAAATCTGTGAACAGTCACTGCTGGAAAAGAAGGGAAATTGGGACATTTTCATCGCTATACTCCCTTCTACTTTAAGAAGTGACAGGTCACATTCCAGTGGGAAAATTGCAGTTTCTGCTACAAGATCTATAAACACCCCAAAAAGTTTATGGCAAGTGAAATTTCCCTCTGCTCTCTCCTTTCAAATTTATAACCTGAAAAATGATCCTGGAGAGTGCTGTGGGAGAGATGAGCATTAAAAGCATTTTGCAAGGTAGAAAGATTTCTCTGGATTGGGATTCCTTTATGTAATGAATCTCCATCCAAGCATGACCCTAAAAAAATTATGGAAGATTTATCTTTTTATCTTTTGATCCTTACTAGTTTAGCTCATGATTCTGTATATTTTATATCTTGCACTACTCCTTGCTGATGGAAGTTGATAAAGGTCCAAAATTTTGTGGCAAGGATGACAGAACAGGAGATGGAGGATCATGTATGTTACTCTTTCCTCATATCTGCATTTGGCTGGTAGTGCAGTGCTTCTTGCATGTTGACTTCATGGGCTGTGCATGGTTAAAGTACCAGGAAAGGAGATGTGTCCTTGGATGGAAGCTAGAAAAAGTGCAAACGATGCATTTCTAGTAGTGAAGCAAATTGAATTTCAGAAAGAGTTGGGTGGCTTTAAAGAAAATCCAGGTTGGTGTCTTTGGCGGACTCTGCTTCTACAAAGGCACCCTGAAGAAAAGAGAGAAAGTTCCTAAAAACCTAATTACCTGATACATATTCCTAGCAGGGATTGTCTCTTTGTTTTCTGAGAGGGCATAATGGGAACCTGATTCTTGGCTGAGGTTTGAAGGCTGTACAAGAATATAAATATAATATTAATAGTTCTGCACAAAAGGAATGTCAGTATTATTGTAGACCTTTTACAAAGTAATTCATTCCATAAATTAACCTTTTTTCTTTTTGACAAAGGAATGACAGGGCTGTATTTTCTATAAATAAATATCTTGATTTGCTTTAACATTCCATATAAATAATTTCTGACTATGTGTTAATTTACTATTAATCCATTTTTTTATTATACTTGTTACCTTTTCATCACATTTGATGGCAAGCTGGAATGAGGTGGTTCAAATACCCAGTCCTGCCCTGAAAAGCTGACAAACTAGACCTGACCTGCAAAAACGTGTAAACCCCAGAGCATACATGGGCCTCCAAGGAAGACACCACATTCCAAACCACAGGGTGAATCTGCTGTTGCCAGTGGCCTCTGTGCAGAACAACAGGAGGTTTCAGGTGAAAGATGGTGTGGCTGCACTGTGGAAGTTATTTCAGCACTGTGATCTTGGTGTATCCAAGGGAAAGGAAAAAGGACTCTTTTTTTTCCTCTTAACTGTATTGAAGAATCAAATACTTGCAAAGGATATGGAAAGCACTGGAAAGGAGATTTAGAGAATAGGATAGCAGACTTGAAATATGCTTTGTGAAAGGTGTTTGGATGGGGTAGGTGTCATGGAGGGTGAAAGGAAGGTTACAAGTGGAAATGGAAGCAAACACCAAGTCCATCTCTTGCAGCCAGCTGTTTTCCTTTTCTGGTGCCACTCCTGTTCAGCAGCTGGCAGAGCTACTGCTGCATACGTGATTTTCATAGAGCTTTAGAAAGTGTCAAGGTGAAAGGTGTTAAAATAAAAGAAGATTATTACTACTATTATTGCTTTCCCGATGTTCTTTGTTCAGAATTATTGTCTAGAGGCTTTTTTTTCTTTTCACAGTAATTTTCAGTCCCAAACAAACCCCTACTTTTTCTTCTTAGACTGAGATAGGACTGAGGAGTGTTCTGGCTTGGAAAATGTTACAAGCTGATATGAGAATTACTATAGCATTGGAATGTGCTGTAATCAGTGGGGGAAGTAAAAAAAAAAAAATAAAATAATAAATGTAAGGGCTACTTGATTTCCCCTGCAAATTCTGCTATCATTTATGTGAGATGTAATTAATTCATCATTGAAAATCTATGCAGTGGAACAAGTAAAACTTGTCTTACACTGTGCTTTCCAAAGCGTAAGGGAATCCTAGCTTCATGCAGACTTTTGTTTTGTTTTTCTACAATCAAAGTGTCCTCCTGAGTTTATTAAGTATTCTTCATACAGAGAAACTAACCTTCATGGCAGCAACACTAATCAATATTTTATTTTGCAGATTAATATTTTTATCACTATTCAAGATGATGGGTACATTTATAACCTGTATTCCAAGGTGGAGCTGCTGTTCACCTGAGACTTGTCCCTAGATTTCGAACTATAGATGGACACAGGCATGAGCTGCCTGACAGAGGGCAGAGAAGGAACGCTTAGTGGTCACTGGCTGAACTGGTGACCCTCCTCATCACTTAGCCGCCCTGTGGTCCTTGTCCTGCTGGAGATCCAGGGTAGCCCAGCTGTGCCATGGCAGCGGGCAGGAACCCTGCTGCTCTTGCCTTCAGAGCCCTAACCATTTTATGCCTTCCCTTTACTGGGAGCTTCCTCTTGCTTGCTGGGGGGCTGAGCAGGAAACAGCACTCACCTGTCATGGGGAAAGTGGGGTTTCTCCCTGTGAGACAATGAGAGGCAGAAGAATATTTTTAATACTGGGGGAAGTATAAGTGAAGGGGATATGTGTGTCCTTATACACGGAAGCAGGTCCATATAGCAATTACATGGTACTATGAATCCTAGTTATTCCAAAATTTTTCTTCACATGATAATCTTAAAGAATTCTGGTTATGGTTCTTATAGCTTGCCTTTTCTTCAAGCTGTTTCTGTAACTACAAGAGCTAAGAAGTTATACACATGAAATACTACTACTACTACTACTACTACTGCTGCTACTACTACTACTTTAAAGTTTGTGGTTTTTTTTTTGTTGTTGTTGTTGGTTTTTTTTTTTTTTTTTTTTTTTTTTTTTTTTTTTTTTTTTTTTTTTTTGAGAAGATAGCAGGCAGTACTCAAGCCTGATGAATTTTTCTGGATATTAGCTAGCTGAGCAGTAAGTACTTGCATACTGAAACTAGCCTCAACCCTGCTCTTCTCCAGTTACATTTTCAGGTTTAAAGAAGCACTTGGGATTATTGTAGGGTTTTGCAGGTAGGAATTAGACAAGGGTACAAAACTGTAGGAAATAAGTTTTATTTATAGTATGTGGAAACTGAGCTTATCCTGTGGTCAGTCAATTCCAGACGCTGAGGCTTTAGTTAAAATAAATCACGGTATTCACACAATAAGAGCAATGAAGCAAGAAAGAAGATGCAAAGTAAAAGCATAGACAAAATAATAGTCAAAGGAAGAAAAGAAATGAGTAAAGGAAAGGAGAAGGAATTTAATACCATAAAGAAAAATCTGTTATATAAAATCCAGTTTTTAGAGATATAACAGAAACTTTTCAAATAAAAACTTGTTTCAGTAATATCATAATTACACAGTGTAGGTGGAGTAAAAAAGGATTTTTTTTTTGGCATCTGTTTCAATTTATCCTCTATGCTGGATACCATAGAGAAATGCTTTCAAAGGATCACTTTATTTCATAGACAGCACATATGATTTTTTTGCTGTATCCTCCAAGACTGTACCAATAACTGCGTACTTCAATAAAAATATGTCTTCAGAGAATTGCTCAGTCCCCTCCATATCCTTCCTCAGAGGGCTTTATTTCCTTCTTAACTCTTCCCCTATTTTACTTGGTAGTTTATGGACTGCTAGAAAGATGATGCCTAAGCTGTTTCCTTCTTGTAGTTCAGTCTTTCTGATTGAAAGTGCATGGAAAATGTAGGAGCGTGGAACAGTCATCTGCTCATACACTAATGGACATGCCAAAATAGACTTAATGCTGCAGCAGTCAAGAGCAATGGTAGTTTTTTTATTGAAATTCACAGGGGGAAAATCTAATCCTTTGCTAGATTTTAGTCATCTTGTCAGAGAGCTGATGTTTCCAACGGCATGTTACACCAAACTCAGGTCTGGCATATAATTTTCTTCAAGGAATTCCTAAAGTTAAGTCATCAGCTAAACTGTATTTCTGTAACAGTTGGTTTTTTTCTGTAGAAGTTTATGTGTTAAATTTCATGGGCCAAATTAATCTCAACAGTCAAAGCCAAAAATGTTATACATGGGATTTTAAAACAATATGGAAGGAATCTTTATCTGTTTAATTCCATGGTTTCTAACCATCTATAACCCTTTAAAAAAAGTACAGAAGGAAAAAAATGTATTAAACATGTTTAAAAAACTGTTTCAAGCATAGGTGCTAGCATTGAATCATGCACCTAATTAAGACAAGTATGTTTAATTCATAGCATCTGTTCCTAACATTAGTAATAGCTTGAAGCTTCAAGTCTAGAAGAGTTTCTTCTATCTTCTCCTAAACTACTTCAGTGGGATGATCCTATTTCTGTCTACAAAACTTTGTGTTGCTCATATTCTTAGCTTGCCATGGGTAAGCACATTGTTGCTACTTGAAGGGTAAGTAATAAATAAAACTGAAAGGTTTTTTTTTTTTTTTTCACTTTTTCCTTCAACAGCAGACAGTTTTCTTAATTATGTTAATAATTTTAGATGATTTAAGAATTATGAAGTTTTTTGTGTCTGAGGAAAAAGATAAATTTAATTGGAAAGAGCAGGAATTTTGGGGTTTTTTTTGCTATGTTACTGCTTAATGGGAAAGCAGGAAACTATGGTAGAGACCAGCAGGGAGTCAATTATAGAATAATTTCGATTAGACAAGATCTTTAAGCTCATTGAGTCCAATTGTAAACCTAACACTGCTGGGCCTGCCACTACACCATATCTTAGAATTTGATGTCAGTGCAGCTGCTGGTGATCCAGTCTTTTGAAATTTGGATGCTGGGACAGATTGCAATTAGTGAGGATTTTCTGTGTAAGTTAAATAGCTATGAAACTAAGGGGAATGCAACAATAGATCCAGAGCTGTGTCATGAAGGTGTTGGTATCTTGGTTTGTTCTGGTCTTTTTTCCAGAAGTCTGAGTCCGAGTGAAATTAAGGTTGAGGAAGGAAGGAGCTACACCAGCAAGCAACCTTACCTATTAATAAAATGGCTGTGCTGCCTTCCCTTTTATTTTCCCCTTTCCTTTCTTATTTTTATATGAGTGTCCATTCTTATAAGTCACTTCTGTTACCTGAAGTATCATATAAGATCCATTTGTAGTGCTGGGTGTTTGTTTCCTAAAGCTAATCCATATGGACAGTGGCTTCTGCAGGCTCCCATGTTTTCCTTCCCAGTTTATGAGAATACCAGATGACTGGAAATCCTTTTCACTACACAATCTGTTGGCAAGTGGCACTAATGCATTTCCACTTGAGTTGTGGCAGGAGATCTTTGATTTTTTGAAAACAGTTCTCCACTATTTTAGAAACATTTAAGAATGCAGCTCCATGCAAAGATTGCTTTCTTAGGGAGGTTTTATATGACTGTAGTTTGGGATGTTTCCTGTTGCCCTGAAAACCGAACTGCTTTCAGTTCTGGTGTTGCATCAATTTTCAGAGCTGTGGATTTTGGGACACATGGATGTCTGACCCTTAAAGAGAATGAGCTCTTAGGTTTAAGTGTATTAGACAAGTGACTGCATAGAAGAACCCCTCCATAATATCTTTTATTTCTCATTCAAAATCTTATGTCTTCTGAAAAATTAGTTTTGAGCACACTTAGACTGACTTTTCTGTCAAGCAGGGCTATTCTTTAGAAAACATTGGATTTTATACTAAAAGCTACAGAAAAGTTGGCAAAGTTTTCCTCCACCTACACAATACATGGCTAGAAATATGTCTTACGATTTTATAGTTTTGCCAAAAATTGTTGCAGAATTAAAGCTTTTCTGTCTCATACTAATACCACAAATATCCAAAAAGGCTTTTCTTTGTGGTGGTACTGGAATGAGGCATAGGAATTTCCTGCTAATGTGACAAGAAAGCTAAGTGGTATAATAAAATTGAATGGGGAAGCATAATGTCAGGATTGATTTAAGGAATTCAGTACAGAAAAAACCCAACTGACTCCTTACACAGCTTCTCCTTAGTTCCCTGAAGTCTTGCTGCAGCTTTGGAGTTATCTTTTGTGTCCCTTTGCTTGAAAAAAATTCCAAAGTTTGGTTGAGTTTCATAAACTACGCAGACTTTAAAACAAAATAATGTAAAAGAGGGAAGAAAATGCTTTATTAAAAAAAAATAAAGAGGAAGTATTTTCAGAAGGGGCAGGCAGGCAGAATCTGTGTGCTCAGCTCTTTGTGGAGTGGGCAGGAGTGTTGGGTGCTTTGAGGCCCATCTGACAGGGCCTGGCTCTGCTCAGCTGGCAGGGCTGTGCATGTGCAGCCATGGTGACACCCATTTTCTGTAAGGTTTGGGCCTCTCACACCTTCTCCCCAGAGCCTTTCTCTGTCTGTGGTTGCGCTGTGGAAAGGCTCAGATGCCATTAGACATCCTTGGGATCTCTCATGGTGCTGCACAACTACAGGAACAACTATAATTTATGGAATATGCAGAGACTTTCTTAAGAAAGTAACCAATTTTAGAGTAAGGAGAACTTTTTTACTATTCAGTACCACACCTGTGGAAAAAAAAATACTGAAAAATCAGTGAAATAAAATGGAAAAGACAGATCTTGACAAATGACAAAGCTTTGTTCAATTACAAACAGTAAAAAAGCAGCTGGCTTTCTGAAACCTAGCCCCCCAAAAATGCCCCTGGCAGTGGAGATGAAAGTAGCATAAGCAAGATTTAGGAAAGAAAAAACCTGGTAATATCAGTGAAAGACTTTTTTTTGCTTTTTATGTTTAAAAAAAGAAGTGTGGAAGTGTGGACTGGCAGGACACACCAAATTTTTCCCTGTGTGTTTATTAAGCACCTCTGTGTGCTGTATCCCAGAGTGAGCAACTGGGTGGCCTGCAGCTTCAACAGCCTTTTGCTCTGGGAATTACCTGGAATGTGTCTAATGGGAAAGATAGTCAAGAAGAGCTGCAGGAACACTTTGCCTTGCTAGATTTAACAATTGCAATTAATGAATTTCCAGCTTACCCCCAAGTAAGCCAGTCAAGGGCTGGTTATCCCCGATCAGTGTGTTCCTTTGTCCAGGATGAGCAGGCATCACATCTGCTGGCTAGGGCTTGGTGCCAGGATCTCAGGGGGTCTCCCCAGCACACTGGCTCAGCTTTGTGCCATGGCTGCACTGGGCAGGGCCGGGGCTGCTGCTTCAGAGGTGCAAATAACCCGTGATGCAGCACATTCCTCCCTCACCTCTGGGCCTGTTCCCTTCTGAAGGAGGTCAGTCTTGTCCCTGTTCCAGACTGGCCAGCTCCTTCTAGCAGCTGCTCTGGGATTGTTTGGTCTCCCCCAAATAATCTGTCTTTTGATGAAGTGTGACCCCTTGATAGAAGCAGCAGTTTCATTCCTCACATGGTCCCCTGTGACCTGTGGCTGCTCCGCTGGTTCATCATCATATATTATATGAGACAATTGTTTCCATGTTTAAGCCAGTAATTATCCTTTTTTGCCATAAATCTGAGTTTGATTTCATTTTCAACTTCACTATGCAGCCAAGACATTTCTCATGTGCTCTCCTCTTTCTCAAAATAACTTGTATTTATTTTTTTTAAGAGAGGATGGTGAGAGAAATGAATTGGACAAGGTGTTTATGAGACATGCCAGTCTAAAAAATGCAGTGTTTTACATTGTTTGAATATTTTTTGATTTACTACTTTATTTACTCCATAGCAGTTGAAAAACAACCTGACTCATCAACCCTGGGAGTATTTTTTTATATAGCTGTGAAAAGATAGAGCCTTTTGCTGTATCTGGAAAACTATCTGGCTATTCTTAGAGTTGTTTAGAAGATTGTAAACAGAAGATCTCTGTGCAGGGAAAGTTGCCTGCTGTCACACTTGGCAGAAAGCAGAGACTTGCAAAATGGGGGAAAGAAGTGAGGGAATGAAGGAGGTGTTTTCATAGTCCATATTTAAATGCTCCTTAGAAGTCTTAGCTAGGTGGTTATCTCATTAGAGCAGCAGCCAGTTATATCCACTTACCACTTTACCAGGACTAAAACTCTTACTAATGTTTTATATATATATTATCAGCCAAATACAAGGGTTCAAAGTTTTTCATTGTTTTATGTAGCTAATCATCTCATTAAAAAGGTCTCATACTAGCCAGTAAAGCCAACTCTGATAAGCCTCCAAAGTCATAGATGACATTTCAGATAATATAGTGTAATTTGGCATTGAGCTGTGGGAATATAATTGGGGGAAAAACCTTCAAACTAGCAATTTATCCAGGGCTAGGAGTAATTGTAATTACAGATTTTCAGGCTGAGCTATGTGAATCATCCCAGAAAGACACAGGGCAGAGCTGGGAGTCTGCCTCTAGCAAGTCATGTGTGTGAGCAGGGAGGAATTAGGAGCTGTCTGCTGCCCTGTTTTTTCTGCAGGTGGTGACAAGTGGTGGCTGGAAAATTTATGACTGTGTCAAGCTGCAGACAGTGATAGGAACTGGACACTGGCTTGTGATCACTCGCAAGCAATGAAATGGATACCAATTTTTGGCTACATCTTTGGATGTAAGAGGAAAGAAGAGACAGAAACATGCTTTCTCTGGTGGGGCACAGTGTTACTTGGAGCTGAAACCTGAAGAAAATTATCAGTGGAGAATGGAAAATGAGAAAACTATCTTTGGGAATGACTGGACTGGGCTACATGCCCTAAGGAGATTGGACCGAGGTAGATTTCTCATTTCTTTTGAGCAATATCTAGAATCAGTGACAACCAGAGATCTGGGGGAAGGTACAGCTAAACTCCATTAGTTTTTTTTATTGGCAAGGCCTGTAGATGTGGCACTTAGGGACGTGGTCCAGTGGTGGGCTTGGCAGGGTTAGATTTACGGTTAGACTCAATGATCTTAAAGGTCTTGTCCAACCTCAATGATTCTATTATTAAAGGAGAAGAAGACAAACAGGTGACTTAAGTCCATCATGAAGATCATCACTTGAAGGATTTGTCTAGTGGATATTGACAACTGATTTATGCTGCTCATAATAGAAACTCTATGGAGAGGGAGGAAGGGAAAGGGGAGAACACCATGTTGGAACTGCTAGCAACTACAGAGTAAGAAGCAGAAAAGATTTGCCTGCAAAAGCTGTTGCAAAGCACACCTTGGCACTCCATATCTATCATACGTGCAAATTTGCTGTTGATATATATGGAGAGGGTGATGACGCCTTTTAAATGGAAACCCGATATTTTTCAGGCCGATGAAAGAATATGAAAAATCTGAGAAAAGTCATGAATACCAGTAGCTCTGAATGTCATGTTTTAGATTATATTTAAATGTCTTTCCATTTGCTGTGTTCACAATGCTAAAGACACAGAAATTTATCACAGATTCCGCTGCCATTTTTAATTGTCTCTTTCTAAGATAAGCAGTGCTCGTTAGTTATGTGTAAACTCTCATATGAAACTTCTGATTCTAGTTTACCTCTTTAGCCCTCAGTGAGGTGTCACATGGGTAGTTTTATTGTGTTTATCTGCATGTACTTTCTGGCAAAGCATCCACTCCCTATCACTGTTCTTTTTTTTCGGGGAGGTACAGAAAATGGCTCACAGGATTCTTCTCAACTGATCTTTTAAATCAGCTGTTTTCAACTCTTGCTGTTATTCTGGTCTTTAAACCCAGGATCTCTTTATGGCTCTTTGCTGGTGGAGTTTGTGTTACGGTTTCTACTTCTCTTCATAAATCTCATCACTTTTCTTCAAAGCAGTGGAATTTCAGTGGCTAATTCTGCCATGTCTATCTTACCCTGCCTTTCTGCAATTCTTTTTTTTCCCAAATGTGAAAGTTCTTGATTGTGAGAGTTGTAGCACCACATTCATCATTAAATAAATAATTCTAGTTCATAATTTACAGCCTTCCTGCTGGTAATGCAGATATATATCTGGCATGTGAACTCATGTGTTGAAACTGCTGTAATAGCCAGGTTATTTCTGTTTGAGAATGGCATGTCTTGTCAACCAGCTTGATCTTCTGAAACATATCTGCAGTCATCCCAGTCTGGGAGCTCACACCCTATAGCCAGAAATCCAAGTTACTTTTGGCTCTTCAAGGGCAGGCAGAAGAATAGAATGAGACATTTCTAATCGTAAAATGCTTCTGCATGACCACAATCTGACTTCTGCATTTGCCAAATGTTTCCTTTGCAGCAACATTTCATTTTTGGGTAACATTCCATTTCAGTTAACTGTGCTGATCAGCATCTTGGGTCTCTTATTTCATTAAATAAAACTTAGCACAAGTTACAGCTGCTTAAAAGGGAGAGGGGAAAGACAGTAACTTCTGCTTACATTAATTAGACAATTATCTCTTTAACAAAAAGAGGAATTCAGTGTTCAGCTTTACAAATATGGTAACAATTATTTATAATCACAAAACTGATTTGAGATGCTTACTGAGTGGTACATGGTTTCATATTCATTGCCTTTATTGTCCTGTCTCGCCCATGAATCAAAGCAGAATTTCAGGGTTGTCTTTTCTGCCTGGTTCATTATCTACAGACTGTGGCATATCAAGAGAATGTGCTTACTTTCATGTTAAGTATAAAGAAATCAAACTTCAAGCTGTTTCCATTTTGAGGATTTAAAAACAGGACCCAATTCTTAGTTTTTTCTCCTTTTATTTTTTCTTGCAAAGTATTTTACAACATCAATAAGGATTTCTGATAAGCAGCATTGCTACTGATATTGCCAGATACAACAGATGAAAAGTAGCACTAAATTGTTCATTAGATTTGGCTCAGATAGTTTCTGTGTGAGGAATGTATTTGTGGAAGACCGGCTTTCCCCAAAAGATGGTACTCTTCAGGGAATATTTTGTGTGCCTGGACATGACCAGGTTTCTTGGCACAGAGGCTATGGTGGTGTGCCATCAAGGGAGGAGTTAATTCTCACCTGAAGTAGAGCATACGCTTTCTTAAATAGAGAGAAAGGTTTATATTGGTGGTGCAGAAATCTCCTCAAAGGATCCCAGCAAGTTAGCGAACCACAGACTCCATCCAAGCTCTTTCCTCTCACTACCCTTATACTGTCAATCCTTAATCAAGCTGTGCTTCTTCAAGTGCTTTTCCATTTGATATTCTAGGAGTTTTCCTCACTTTATATCAGCTTACTGGTCTATGGTTTCCTGTTATGTCTCCAGGCACTTTTAAAATAACTTTGTTATGTTAGCCACTTTCCAGTCCCCAGGGGTCTCTTCTGAACTAAATGAACTTGTGAATGTTCCTGCTAATTCTTTAGTTTCTCTCTCCACTTCCTTAGCAGGTTTGGATATTTGTCTGGCCATGGTTTTTAAGACTGTCTAAGCATTTTTGTAATACCACTACCATTAGAGACTTAACAAAAAAAATTTTTCTCCTTCAACACAAATTCCTGACCTCTTCATAGAAAAGGTAAGCACAATACATCCTTCACTTTTATTTTGTTTTTACCTCATACTATTAAAAAGGATTTGCACTCCCTTGTCCTTGTTCACTGCACAGTAAAACTGCTGTGCATGATGAAGGAGTGGATACAATAGGGTAGCTCTCACTGTACCTCGTGGTGTTTACATTTTGTTTTCATTGCTGTGAATGAGAAAGGCTGTGAGGCAGGAGTGATTAGTGACACTCCCAGTCACCCCGAGCCACCTCTGTGCCACAGAGCCCCGGTGCCACCTGCTCAACAGTGCCTGTCACACCCAGGCTTGCCCCTGCCTGGGGAGGGCAAGGCAGCCCAGGGCCCCCTCAGTGATGAGCTGGGACAAGGCCAGGCCCTTTGTGGGAGACTGGGCTGAGAGTTACACCATGGGGTGGCCTGTCTAATCCACTGATACAGACTTCTTTTGTAAAGTTCTTTCTTTTTTTTTTAAGTTTATTTAATTTAAGCTCATGAATATTTTGTTGCATTTTTTGTTGTCACTTTGAGCCTAATTAGATATTTCATCTTTTCATGGGTAACCTTTTCCTCTTTGTGCTCTATGGAGAGTATAACTTACCAACGTAAATATCAAAGTTATAGTGTAAAAATCAAAGTTATAGTTGCTTGTGAGAAGGGTACTGGCATAACAGTCACAGGTTCTTATGATGAACTCCTGAGCATTATTTTAGATACAAATGTGGGAGGATAACATACTGGTGAGAAGGAGTAAATATAATCTGTCTAATTCAGGGAAAATCTGTTTGATTTTCTGAATATCATTTAGATGTAAGGGAAAAAAAAAATGTTTGTATGTGGCTGTGGAAAAGATATCCTGAAGTACAGACTGCTTTCTATATGCTATTTCTCATACTCATTAAAAGCTGTTAATTCTTATGTGGGTTTTTTTCTGATACTTGTACAATTATACTTTCGTAATATGATGACATTCTTTCTTGCAAAAACATACTCCATATTTTTATTAATCAAAGAGACAAGGGAATGAATCTACATTTTCTTAATGAATTGATGCTATATTGGAAGGATGACACATACCAGAAAGACAAAGAAATAATGAAACAGCATTTACAGATAATCAAACCATACCCTGTAAATATAAAAACTAGGCTCCTCTTGGTAATATTCAAGCAATATATTTGCAGGAAGGATTTTGAAAAGCAGAAAATTTCCTGCAATACTGAAGAGGGAAAAGAATAAAGGGGTGCAGTTATAAACAGAGGATCTTGTGTAACTCTCCAGTGAGCACCAGAATCAGAGAAAGTCCTTTAAGCTTTGGTCAGTATATCTAAAAGCACTCCATCACAGGAATAACAAGTTTTTAATTCCTGCCTGTGGTGCAGCTACATCTGGAAAAGTGATCTAGGTTCTGAAAAATGCAATGTCTGGAAAAGAAAAAAATTAGAAATTGCCTATGCCTCTCATCTTATGCCTTCTTGTGTATGCGCAGCTTTCTGGGAACATCTAAGAACTGGATCTGAATCTGCTTATTGTCATTGTCTGGGCCCCAAAGAACTTACAAATGTATCTTAATTGACTTTAAAATCTTCATGCTCTTTTAAAATCTGAACAGGATTGAGCACATTCTAAATTTCCAATTTTTGTGGTAGGTTGTGTTGTTGTTGTTTTTGTTTGTTTTTTTTTTAAGGGGCAAATAGGCCACAAATATCTAATTCTGCACATTTTTAAGTGAGAATCTTGCCCTCCATTCCCCTATCACCAGTGCAGGGACAAGGAGTAGGATAACAGGACACTGTTCATCCTTCTTTCAAAGCCCTGTGCTGGGTGCATGCCATGCTGGAGGCCCCTGTGCGGGCTGGCTCCTCTCCACACACTGCTGGCAGGGTCTGGGGGACCTTTCTGGGGTTCCTGCCTGCAAGACACCCTCTCCCTCTAGCTTCCCCCTTCACCCTGTCCCTGATATCCCACACTGCTGTCACACCAGTGTCACTGCAGCTGTCACCAGTAGCAGGCACAGGGCCTCTGCAGCCCTGGCAGAGACCCAGCCTGGGCTCCAGCTGAGTTGATTTTATAATTTCTCTGATTGTCCATGCATTAGTCAAGTGTCCTTTGCAGCAGGGATGTGGCGCCAGAGCTGCCAAGTGAAAAGCCCTGGCAGCCCCATTTAAGCACACTTTACAGGATATCAGGCAAAGGCAGTTTGAATACTGGTTGCTGTAAATTGCAAGATTTCCAGTAACTGCAAATGTATCCCCACAATCCATGAGAACACAATTTATCTCTTCACTTTACCAAAACAAATAGGGAATTGACCTTGAATTTTGAAAGGAAAATGACACTTAATGATTAAACCAGTTAGATTGTTTCATATCAACACAGGATTGCTCTTCCTTTTTTTTTTTTTTTTTTTTTTTTTTTTTTTTTTTTTTTTTTTTTACTATTTACAAGTGGATATTTTTCTTTACTTCTTACACCTGGATTCCTTGACTTCCCAGTGTAACATTAAAAAAAGGAAATAAATCTGGTATAAAGGCTGGAAGATATTGCAGTGCTCCCTCTGCAATAACAGGATGTCCATTTGAACTTAGGGTGGAACGCAGTGCCCCAGCTAATGGCTGCTGATCAGTTTATGACAGGACAAACCTTGCCAGAGATGAAGTATCAATGCAGAGAAAATATTATTTTGTTTGGGGTGTTTTTGGTCATTTCTGCCTGTCTTTTCCCATTGATAGATTTCTGACTCTTTGCCAGCTCATGTAGTAAACAGACAAACACCACAACAAAAGAACTGTCTCATGTTGAAGGTTTAGAAAAGACAAATGCATAGAGTTTATCTAAGCAGGGTATAAGAGACAGAAGTTAGTATGTACTCAGTCTGAAGTTAAATTTAAAATATGAACATCCAAAATGCCACTGGAGGCAGTAGGATGTAGAGGGGGAAGTATCTGAGGGTGATAGTTAGGGAAGACATGCCCATTGGGACTCCCAGTCATTTTCAGCAAAAATATTGAGTGCTTTATTTGTGTCCAAATGTAGTATAAATCTAGTTATAGAAAACCTGTACAAGTTTGATTTATTCAGAGTAGAAATGGGACAAAGAAAAATAGGAGTGGAGGGCAGAAGACTGAAGGAAAAGTGGACTAAGAATATGGATATTTGAAAGCCTGCTGAAATAATAAAGAAAAATAATGCAATTTGAACTTTCTGGATCTGTTGAACTTGGGTTTAGAAATGTCTGTAAAGTGTAGACAGAGTAGTGAATCCTAACTGGAAGTGATGGAAGAAAGTGCTGGACATTCGCTGCAAAGTAGCACTCTCAACTTGGGTACTGCATTGCATGAATGCTCCCATTTCTCTTATCATGAGGTTAACTAATTCAGTTTTTATCATACCGTGGCCTTCAGCTAAGATACCCCTGTGTTATTTATAATATTGTAAAGGTTGGTGCTCACAGGAACCTCTTGGAAACATTTACACATTTAAGTCTGTCAGGTACAGAGACTTTAGAGCAACAGTGTCTTCCATTCATTCATTTTAGCATTGAGAGGTTGGTAGCACAATTTTAATGTTGCTGAAGAGTGCACAGGGTTTCATCAGGTTCACAGGATTTCTGATACAGTGTGTTGTTTCTCATTTATGTAAAATACCGTCAGGGATCAGAACAAATGAAAGAATGTACAAGTTATAAACTATCTTGTAACTAAACTGCACATACTTTCAGTGATTTTGAAAGCAAATTTGACATATGAATTCTGTTAAATTACTTAATCTGAACAAATATTTTTATCTATTAAAGTTTTACTACTTATTTTTTACTTTTAAGTTTTACTACTTATGTGCTTTTTGGTTTGAGGGATTTTTAGCCATGTGTATTTGAAACTATATTCTCAACACTAAAGATATTTGCCCCTTTTATTTGGTTTAATTCCTTAAACTAACTCCAGAATGTCTTTTCAAACCTGTTGACTCTGTCCAAACTCCAGGAAAATGAATGCTTTCTTTGTAATCCCACTGTTGTGCCAACTGGAGAAGTAATTGAAACCTCTCATGGGCAATAGACCAGCAATTTTACATACCTCTCTTATCTATGTAAACATTTCCTGATCTGCTTTCTTCTCCATCCCTTGGGTTCAATAACAGTTTCTTATGATGTCTTTACTTTAAAATAGTCCCTCCCTCCCTTCCAAAATTGTGAGCAGAATTAATGAGTATTTTCTTTACTGTTCATTTTTCACTCCCTTTCTTTTCCTTTTATTGTACCCTGCTCTCCCACTTGTAGGAACACTTTTGGGTTTGGTTTCTTTTCTGTTGGAACTGCACAGCCCCTGACTTTAATTTTTGTAACCTGCAAATATTTTGCTTTCTTAATGATTTTTTCATCTCTGTTTTTGTCTTTATTCTCCTGAATGTTTCAGAGAATTACTGTAAAAAAAAATAATTGAAGGCATTGACATAATCCATCAAGTTACTCTTTTCTCACTAGGCATTTTGGACTGATGTTCTTTCTTCCATGCTAAGGGTGGACAGGTGGCACGTGACTTCGACTCCTGAACAATAAATCTGGGCATACAGTTGATTGTCAGCAAGGTATAAGTGACAGTAGTCTGACAGTGTCAAGGAGAAAATGGTTATCATACCAAACTGTGTGCAGAAGTTTCTGAATTGACAGAGATAAAAATCTTGACAAAGATAAATTTATGAGGTATTGGCTCAGCCTGTGGTTTGTTTGGTATTTGTCATTCTTGAAGGTATCATCAGTTTGCGTTCTGATCATTTGCATGGCTCTGGACAGAAGGCTTCTCTGCCTGTGCTCAACTCCACATCTCCAGCTCCTGGTGGTGAAACTCATGGGGTTTTCAATGAGCTTTGCTGTTTTGCCACTTCTTCCCCTTCTTGTTGCTTGTTTTTTGTATATGGGTATAACTTAGAATGCTGAGAGGTTTAGGAAAGCATGAAACCTCATGGCCAGCTTCATCTAGTCCTGGTGACAGCAGGAGCACACCAGTGGCTCCAGCCGTGTGGAGGAAGCTGCAGGAAGAGCATCAAAGAACAATATCTCCTGGGAACCAGACAGTCTTTCTGCTTCTCCTATTGCCAGTGCCATGCTTCTGAGTATGGCTCAGACTATTAATGCACTAGATTAAAATAGATCAGAGTATTCCCATTTTATTGGGGCTTGTAAATCATGTTAATGGTCATAACAATAAAATAGCTCTCCTCCTTCAGAATTTTTTGTTGGAAACTATACTGAGGCTCCTGTGTTACTAATACTTTCCTGGACCTCAGATGCTTTCACCAAGCATAAAATGGTCAGGTCATTTACATATATTGATTGGGTCACATTTTATATAAAACATCGTAACATTTATGATCCTCATTTAGTTAATTATAGATTTTATTAAAACAGTTAGAAAGATATTAAAGTATATTCTGAACTTCTTATAGACATTGGATTTTAAGGCAATAGAATTGATGGCTTTTTGAGCTTTCCAGTCTTAAAGTATCATGTTGAATTGAGAGATGAGCTGGATGAGACAGTGCCTTTAGCTGGTTTCTGTTGACATTGAGCTGTGCTATGTGGGTGTAAATGCTGCCACATCTGAGCTTTACACCTGCCCCATGTAGATCTGAATAACTGCAAAAGCTGTGCAGGGAATGGGATTCAGGTTTTAAAAGCTTCAGCTTGCAGACCTTTGTAAGAATTGCATTAACCACCTCAGGAGGTTTTTCTCCAAGTTCTCTCTTTTAACCGTCTGCATCATTATTTCTAGTTCTTGTGTGTATATATAGATAACTTCTTTTGGATGCAATTTTTAATTGCCGGTTCAGCTGACTGCAGGACTACTGAATCATGAATATCAGGCCTTTTTTTCAGCATTTTTATTCAGGCAGAAAATAACACTGGGTTGTGATGAGCACTAGAAAAGTTTCTCTCACCAGCCATGAGCTTTGAATTTGCATTTATATCTCCGTGTGGTGCTAGTGTGTTTTCATAGGGTGCTTTTTATGCCCCATTCTCAAAAAAACCTATGAGAGCTGTTGCTGGTGAGAGAGACGTATTAAGGTTTGCTTCAAATTCGTAGTGAGCAGGAAAAGACTTTACAGTTCTGCTAGAGAAAGATTGTGGGCAGCTGCCTGGGTTACAAAGACCCTAGATAAACCGAATGGCTCAACCATGCAGTGCTTCAGGGCAGAAGGGAAGCAGAAAAAGGAGAAATGTGCATTCAGGCCCCAAGTAATACTTAACAGCTTTCATGCCAAAAACTGTAAGATTCAGTCTTTAATTCTTTATTTTTGTTTCCTAGTTTTTTTACCCTTATTGCACCATAATAAAGCTGACAGTTTCTTCATCGTAAGCTAAGTTTCAGTATATCTAAATTTCTTTCATTACTCACCCTAACTTTTTCAGAGGAATCTAATATATTAAGCAAAATTTGCACTTACAGAAACTTATGCTGGTTTGCGCCTCAGGTACTTTATAATGACATCTGTAATGACTTTCTCAACAATTTTCTTAAGTACTTAAGTGAGGATCATGAGTTTATAATTCCCTGGATCATCCTTATCATCTTTACCATCTCTACAAGAATATTGACTAGCTTCAGATTCTTCTTATTATAGCCATAATGACAAATTAAATCACATTTATTTGGGGGTTGTTTTTCCTGGGAAATAATTCAGCTAATAAGAACAGAATATTTTAGTTGGAAAGGACTTAGTGTGATCATCTAGTCCAAGTGACCAATTCAAATTTGCAGGCTGCATTCCATTGTAAAATCACTTATTTCTTCATCTGCTGTTCAATTTTGCATCAAACATAGAATAACTAAGAGAAGTGCTGTGACTATAAAGCCGAAATTCTGATTTATTCAGTCATTAAAAAAAAAAAAAGCCCCATGCCATTTCAATGATAATAGAATGAAAATACAACTGGTGTTTTCTTTCTGAAACTTGTTTTCCATAGAGATTGCTGCTCTTAGGCAAACACCTATTTAAACCTTTGAAATGTATAATCTTAACTTCATACAGCTCTAGGAGCCTAAATTTGTTAATGTTTCATACCTACTTGCAACAGTATTACAATTTAAGTTTCAGTAATACAGAAAGCATTTGTGGAGCAAATGCTAGGAAAATATCTTTCTGGGAATGATGTTACAGGTATGAAATAAGGTTTAGGGTTTTTTATTATTATCATCAAAGCTTTTCTTTGCTGCTGCTTTTCAGCCTGTTAATAAAAGAACTTGATATAAATCTTATGAGATATAGCAGTAGGTGGTCAAAAATCATTCCAATGTGTTTCTTCTACATGCAATTAAGAAAAAAGGAAATCAAGCATTCCAGCTGCAGTCATAGATGAGTTAACCTCGAGAAAGAGCTCTGATTATTGAAAGCAAAACCAATCAACATTGTAAACTTAGTGTGATAATGAATGCTGATATACTTGTGCAACATTAATAGTCCAAAACCATTAAATAGTGTGACTTTTAAAGGATTGTCTAGGTAGGATTGACCTTGGGACAGCATGGCGTATAAAGGCTCATTTTCACTTTTTCCCATTTCACGTTGGTCAAACTTGCAATATGTGTCTTGTTTGTGTTTGCCCTCAGATTTCTCTCAGTCCTGGTGGTTTTACTGAAGCTTTTATTCATTTAATTAGGGTACTATGTCCCAACAGTGGCTCATAAAAAGTATTAGAAGGGATGGAGAAAACACTCCCCATGGATTGTAGAGCAAATGTGCAAGAACTTTTCTAGGGCAGTAGTGTGAGCTGGTGTCACTTGAGGTGGAGGGTGGAGTGGCCTCTGCACAAATGACTCCTTGTTTCTCTGAGTCTGGGTAACACCTGCTGCTTTCTCTGCTGCCGGGTACAACTCTTGCCAAAAAGCTATGTCTGGCATGAGGTGCTGCTGAACAGGAGAGAGCCACCATGCTGTGCAGGACCTGGCAGGGGCTAGCAAACCTCTCCAGCTGGCCAAGTCCCCCTAACTGCATCCCTCTGAACTGTGACCCATGGGCTTGCAACTTGTAAGCCCATCAAAAGCCTACCTGAATTCTTGAAAGAAAAAAGAAGAGACAGAGGGCCCCTTGTTTGTGAACACAGGCAAGTAAGACAGTCAGCATCATGAGCCACAGTTCAAATTTTAGGTGACTATGTATCATCCTTTTTACAATGGAATAAATATAACTATCTACTAAAACAAAAATACTAAACTAAACAAAAACAAAACCAAAAAAATCTACCTCCTGACCCTTAGCTTATGGCTTAGCTAGAGGTGGTTTATTTTATTTACTTGGGGTTTTTTATTACTGTATTTGTGCTATGATTCTTTTATGCTATCTTATGAAAGTCCTATATTTTGAATAATTGTTGGCCTAAAACAATACTGAAGTTTTGATTTATTTCTTTGTGATTCTTTTTCAAGTGCTGTATATCAAATTTTGGTGTTCATCTACCTTAGCATTCCTTTTTGAGCCACTGGTGCTGAAGTTGACAGATGAGAATCAAATGAAGTGTGCTAAGCCTTGTTGCTGTAGGCTTTCACCTCCCTACATTTTGTGGTATGATTTATCCTGGTAATACATCATGTGCCTCATTTTCTTTCATTTATTTTATTTACTGTTTTCACAAATAATATTGTCTGCCCATTTACCATTAGTACAAAGCAGTTGTAAGTTAATTAAATAAACTGAATCTGTGTAACTCAACTGTCCCAAATTTGGTTAGGAATGCCAGTGTTGAACCAAGCCACATACTACAGTGGCTATTAAGAGCTTTGAAGTATCCTTGCTAACTATGGTAAATTGTTGTGTGTAGTATTTGCTATTTTTTTAATGAAATGGTGAAAAATGACTTTTTTATATCTCAGTTATGGTTGGTGTTTTATGTATCTGAAACTGATAGTTTTAGAAACTGTTTTGTTCTGAGTCACTGGCATGCATCTCCACACATGCCTCTTTCCTCTCTCTCCCTTAAATGGGATGTCTTGTGAGTAGGAGATATTGAAAGATAATCTTAAGCTGCCTTAAAAACTAGGATTGAGTGATCCCCCTAATTATGATTTTGGATAATAATTTCGGGTGTTTTTTCTAATAAGTGTTGTGCACAAGGTGTTTAATTACATTTCCCCCTCTTGGTGTGGCACCTGCATTGCAGTGTAATGTGATAATACAATATTGAAGTGCATACTTGAGCCAAACCCAAGATGCAGTCACTGTGGGAGAGTGAGGGAAATACTTATGTGTTATTGAGAGTTAGTAAGAAGACAGCAGAATCTACTATTCACGTGGAATGTAGTTTAAAACAATGGTACACTCAGATAAAGGAAGTTTATATGGTAGTATGGTATTTTAATGGCACTTAAAATATCTGATGCATATTGAGATTTATGTCCTGGCCGTAAAAGCTGAACAAAGGTTAAAATGACAAAGGGAAATTCTGAAATGCATGTGCCGGGAAGTGGCTGAGCTAGATATAAAACACTTCAGTGTTCTGGAGTGGCAATCATGTTTAAAAAAAAGAGTAGCTGAAAGAACACGCAGGGCCAAGCAGGGAAAAGCTGGGGTAAAAATGATAACTGAGAGGTGGAAAATAACATTGACAAAGGAGAGGATCAGTAACGTAGAGGTAATATTCCTTGGAAATAAGAATCATATGGACACATGAAGAATTAACAACATCTGAACCAAGGTCTTGTGCTATGGATGGCCAAGGGTGGTGATTATCTAGAATTTCCTAGGAATGAATCAAAATCCCACTTTATTATGGCAGATTGGTAGGGTAATGTATGCTGGGAGTCATTGTACCAAAGGCAAAATGAAAATACAATATTTAGCTGAACAAATCTCTCATCAATGTCTAAGATTACTTTTTTTTTTTTTTCCACCCGTGAGTTTTTTCCCTCTATTTAATTCTCAGTTTAAACCATTTGGGGACAGGCTTCAACACTAATTCTAGGTAGTTTGAATATGTGCTCCAAATACACCATCTTGCTGTAGTTGTAATTTTTTTTCCTCCTATCTAGATGTGTGTTAAAAGAACGCAGAGGACATGGGTACATGCAGGTCGTAAATAGCACCTGTAAATAAAACTGCATTCAGCACTGTTGCATAATGGAATATTAAAAGGACTAACAGGTACTATTAATTTTAATGTTTTATCTGAATTTTTCTAAAAACCATTGAAATTTCTGAACGTCAAAAGATTCTGATTTTGGCTTCCAAAAGAAATTAGGAACATTCTTTATTTCTTCTCTTGAACTAGCTTAGCTGAATTATGGAATCATTAAGGTCAGAAAAGACCTGCAAGATCAAGTCCAGCCTTTGATCACGGCTGGATAAGATCAAAATTAACTTAAGGTAATTTTAAACTGATTTTTTTTGCATTTCTCCATAAAAGCTTTGAGAATCAAAAGTAAGTACAAAATTTATGAATGCCAGAGCAAGCAGAGGTGCTTGTTCCTTGAAGAGCACTAACAGCTCTGCCATATGGATGGTGTACATGAAGTTTTAGGTTTTCAACAGTATATTAACAGCTGAGGGTGAATAAACACAAGAAACACATATTCAAGAAACACAAGAAACACATATTCAGGAAAAGTATCTTAGCAAATTTGAAGTTCTGTTGACAATGGTTTATGGTCAATCCTGATTTTGAACTGCTGTTTGATGGGATTCCAAGTACTTGTGTGTACTTGGCTGGATATCTATGTGCATGCTTGCATGTGTGCATGTATCTATATATCTGTATGCACACAGAAAGACCACAGGACAGGGAATTGATTGCATATGTCTACACAGACAGTTCTAGAAAACATCTGCATCATGTAATGTAATGACAGAATGAAGGTAAATTCCTAGAAGGAAAAGGGTTGCCTTTATTCCCCTGTGAAAGATATTCTGATGAGGTAATGCTGGACATGATGAGTTCTTTCTCTCAAGACAAGTTTAAGCCCTCAAAAAGGGTTTCTCTTTTACAAAGAGTAACTCCAGTCCCACAATCCATTATATTAAAGTGAGGTCTTTGCTCTATAACAGTCTGGAGCAATATTGTAAAAAAGATCTTGAGTAAAACAGAGATGGTTTTAACAGATTTTCCTGACTTTGTACAATCTCTGTGTTTATTTCCCAGCACATATATAATGAATCACATTACTGTTTACATAATTTCTTAAAAAAAAAATAGAGAACAATTTAGGGTTTGGGTCTAAGATTTAGATCTTTGGTCAGCCACTTGGCATATTTCTTTGCAAAATACGAGAAAAAATTAAGTTTAACATGTATGCCTTTCTTATGAACCCTACATGAAAAATTTAATTCCACCTTGTACCAAATGTATGGCATCTGAAAACACTGGATACCATAAAATACCTTGCTGAAAATAGTTAGAGAATTATCAAGCATACTCATCAGGCTAACACTAAAGCACAATTTTCTTTACTGTATAAGCACTGAAGTCTTATGCATAACACCCCCAAGACAAGTCTAATACAGTCTCTGCCACTTATGGTTCACATCAAGACGGAGGTTAAGGTGTAGAACTATTTAACTTAAATCCTTACTCCAAGTTATTAACTAGAAAAAGGAGGAAGCGTGCAATGGAGATGTGTTCTACATGATCAGCATAAAATAAATTTTTACTTATAAGTGCTGATAGGTAAAACAGAAAAGGAAAGCATCTTACAAGCTGTTTTAGCAGAGCTTCAGCGCTATTCCTTATAGTCTGCAAGAAATCATACAATTTAAGATGGAAAAAGAGAGCAATTGTAAAGGGGATCATGTGTATAAGGACAATCTACTAGTAACTACAGATGAGAGCCTGCTAAAATTTTTCCATTGTACTTTTGCTTTCACTGGTTTCTTTGTGTGAATACTGAATTCACATCACAGTCATCATAGAGTTGGGTACAGTGTGATAGTGCGATACCTGTCCCCTAAATTGCTTGCATTTTGCAACTATTTACTTTCTGGTTTTGTTACTGTATTATATGACTTTTCTTTACTTCTCTACATAAGTAGAAAACTAAAAGAGTAGCGTGTATAATGGAGCTTGGGATAGTGAATGGAAACAGGAGCAATTATCCTTTTCTTGTGAACTTATAAATAAAGCAGTTGTAAGATATGTATTTCAGACCAAAAATTAAGTAATTTACTTACAGGCAAAGCATCAAAATTTTATCCCTGTCTCTGCCTCTGCTCTCCCCCTACCCCCCATATAATCTTCCCCAGCAAATTATCATTGCTGAAAACAGAACTTTTAAAGGGAACTCTATATATGACTGTAGTGATATTGTTGTTTGCCATGAAAGTTGGAATAATAATTCCAATTTGTGTTGTATACCAGTAAAACATTGGATATGGTAAGTGGCCTGGCTGCAATGTAGAGTACCCTTGCTAGGCAATTCCCACTTCAAAACTGGCGTTTTTCAAAGCTCAGTGCCTCTACACAATCAGTTAAAAAAATCTTGTATTTATTGTTCTGCTTCTCTGCTCACCTTTAGTGAAATACTGGGTTAGGACTGTATTCACTTATATGTGACTATGATGCTATATTTGAGTTCTTACAGTGTCAGGCTCCAGAGCTGCCAGTGTAGCTCCTGGAAACTACATACTGAGAGACATCTGTGTCTGAAGATAGAAATCAGCTGCTGCTCTGGGGAAACTTTCTTGCCTCAGGAGAATTTTTCCTGCATTATTTTCCCGTTTGCTCCCCAGTATATAATAATGGTATAGAGCAATCCAGGCCACTGGGCACTCCAGAACTATGAAGAAAGCCCCTAAAACCTAGGTATGGAATTCCACATCCTCACAGAAGGATGGAGTAACTTGCCCTCATGGGAAGGTTAGGGTATGTGTGTGGTGCTTGTGCACACATGCAGCATGTGTGCAAGGAAAGGGGTAAGGAAAAGACTAGCAGTGAGAATCAATGATTAGCAGGCAGATCTGATTATATTTGAAATGTGACCACTTTTTTGAGTTTATGAAAATATCATAAGCTACAGAGTCATAAGCAACATACTGTAGTTTCTTACTTCTCTTAGTAAATGTTGCAGAAGATTCTCCCTTTTTTTCTTTACACATAGGAACCTCCCAAGTACTTGCCACTGCACCATTTGTCTAGAGAAAACGGAAGAACAAGAAATTTGGAATAAAGGAGGAAATCTGAAGAGACAGGTTCTCAATATTCCCCAATGAGTACAGGAAGGGTTGATGTTGTGATTATTACCAGCTCCTGATTGTTACTGCTTCTCCTGGCGTCACAACAGCAACAGGGTTCTGGCACAGACAAAAAAGAACTATTGCCAGTTTTCTACCTTGACAACTTCCTAGCCTAAAAGTCACCGGTTTTGCTTGAAAGATGAAAGACTTTGCACCATTCATGGAACACTGTCATTCATCAAATTGGGTTAGTAAAGATAAGTCCTGTATGACTTCAAATGCTTGTCCCTTTATGCTGTCACTCCCCTGCTCCTTCTGTGCATCAGTGAAGATCTGACAGATTGGTTATTCTGTGCCCATCACTCCATATTCTTCAGTGTGAGCTCTTGGTAACAGGTGATCATATCAAACCTCAGTGCCCAGTAAGTACACTGCACTAGGCCTTTCTGTGGCCATCTCTGCCAAAGTGAATATTACTGCATTGATCTGTCATGTGAGTGGTATGAAAACTGTCATTCTGGGCTAGAATTATTGCTGGGCTGAGAACAGTCAGGGGTTCATTGCATTAGTCTCAGCCAGGAGTGACAAAAATTTCTCGTTTTTACTGAACTGGTAAAACTTGATCAAAATTGCCAAGTGTGCACTGTTAAATGACAGAAGTATAATCCCAGCCTGCACCCCAGTCCAGCAAGGCCTTATGAATGTATTTGTGTGCACAGGGAGCAGCAGTGTTTTTCTGGAGGTGATTGGCTTCCTTACAGCACAGAAAGCAGAGCTCAGCTCAAAGGGTTTGCAGAACCTGAGTTTCGATGCTTTTTCACTCCTGAGACGTAATTACAACCTTACACTGCAGTCACTGTTGAAAGCTCAGTTAGTGAAATCAAACTAAATGAAGATATGCTGCTAGAGCCTAAAGGAACCCAGTTGTCTGGTTAGAGATGTTTTTGTCTTTCCTTAGGCAGCAACAACCATAGGTATGAACTGTGCACACCACTGACTTCCCTGCTCTATAATTTTGTCTTATGTTTGACACTGTAAAGGTCATTGAAGCCAAGCTATATATTTATATTCATGTATATATGAGTCATATTGAAGAAATTGAATGCAAAAATTGACTAAAATCATGTTCAGTAGAATATTATTTTGCTAGGAATTATTTTAATAGCTGTGAATTACTGAACGTGATAGGTTCCCTTAAAAATATTTTGAGTGATACACCAGGTCAGTTGCCCTGATCATATCATGACTCATGTTTGATATTATGCCATGATCTGTCAGCATTATAAATTAGCTGATTATATCACTGTTTCACTTATTAAATTTTTACTTCATTCTACTTTTTGTCTTGCTTAAAAATAATGATGTAGAGAAACATCATCAAAGATTTTTTTTTTAAATCTTTCTTTTGATTCTGCCTTCAATCTCTGACCAAAGGGTTCCCACATCAGTAGTGTGCTAAGCACAGACTGTCTCAAAATATGAGAACATTTGTTTGAAATTGGAGAAAGTAGCTTCCCAAGACATGATACTTTTTGTTGTATATACAGAAGTTTTCAGTGAAAAAAATAGGGAACTACTCCCCCCACGCAGTCAATAGGCAACTGCAAACTTAAAAAACATTAGAAATGTACAGGAGAGACAAAAATTAATGAGCTGAATCTCATCTGTTTGTCCTTTTGCTACATGTGGTAATGGCCACTTATCTGACTACCTGTGGATATGAACATGTATTTGAAATGATGAAGAACTCTCCATTCCATGGTAATGACAACAACTCGTGACATTTCTAACCTTACCAGCAGGCTAGGAACTATTTGTGTTCTCTTCCATTAAGAATTTTACCCCTTCTGACACATCTGTTTAGTTCTGTTTGAAAGAGAAAATCACATTAGTATGACCTAAAACCCACAAGTAAAGACTACCTTCTCCCAAATAATTTGCATATGTTTAAGTATTTATGAGCCACCTGCTGGGGATAGGAGCTGGTTATCAATCTAATAACACCCAGTGTTCCTTGAACTCTTTGTAAGCACCAAGGCACATATGCGTTCACTCTAAATGAAACCAAGCTGATAGTAAAATATCGAATATGTGATGTTTGTCTCTTTCTCTATTTTCCTCCTTTTCTAGAGTTCTCAAAACTATCTAAGCAAAGTAAAGAATAAACAGTCTTTATGGATCTCCTACCTGGTACGAGTGT
This sequence comes from Cettia cetti, assembly GCA_013401135.1. Lineage (NCBI taxonomy): Eukaryota > Metazoa > Chordata > Aves > Passeriformes > Sylviidae > Cettia > Cettia cetti. The sequence continues at coordinate 73,296 of VZUI01083377.1, forward strand.
GTAATATATTTCACTCAGCATGCTTTAACATTTTGCATCAGAAATGTCATTCTTCCTTTATAAGTAGGGCTACAATCTAGCTGTATTTTTAAGGCTTACAGTGGTTTTCATTTAAGCATTTCAATAGACTCACAAATATTTTCCCATATTCACTGGATTTTAAGAATTAATTTTGGTTGTGTTGTCCTTTCTTTACTTTTATTTTTGTGCTGTTGTTTTCAATTTCAAAGAGTAGGAGGTATCGCTTGATGACAAAGGCTGAAGTTAATATTGTTGTATTTAATATCCCTTCAGTGCCTACATTGTAAAGACTGCAATCTAGATGAAATTACTGTTGATGCTAGTGAATAAGTTATTCATAGTTTTGCAGAAGGAGTTGTGCTTCCAACTTGAATGCTTCATGAGTTGTTTATTTTACATATTTGGATGTAAATTATCAGCTATTTTAATCTGGGAATATATCAGAAACAAAGCTGTAGGGCAGTATGGTTTACTGCAGCTTTGTCAGACTTACTGGTGTTCAGCTTATTTTCTCAAATTACATGGGTCAAATAGCAAGAAGATTGTTTAGGATACATACAGAAAAAATATATTTAGAGATCAAATTTAGTTTCTGACCACTAATGACAAGTGGGGTCTGTAGTTCACCAAAATACTGTTACTGTTGTCCTTAGCAATCAGGCTTTACTTTATGTAGGAAAAGTATTATGGATTTAAGGCTTTATTTTAGTGCCCTGCAAATTCTCTTATATCCAGAAAGATGCTGATTGTGGTAAAAATAAGATGTTTTTCAGTGTATCATTGAAGTTGAATTTACGTTACGGTGCATCAGATTTTTGCGTTCCATATTTAGTTATGAATAACCTGGGACTAAAAGAGGAGGAGAAAGGGAAAAATATACATTTCAAAATATTTTGTTCAAGTTCTTATTGCTGGATTTTTTCCCCATAATTTTCATTTCTGTAGTCCTGACATGAGGTTTCCCAAGCAAGTTATTTTGTAATCTATCCATGGACTAGATCCTAATCTTCCTTGTTCCTAGTCTTGAAAGCAAATAAATGCAGATGGCAAATAACAGAAATTTTATTGGAGTAACTCCTTCCTTTTTCCTACTTTACCTGTTGTACTCCAACAGATAAAATGTCCTGAGGTAAACAACCTAAAGATGATGACGTATTCTGAAACCTTATGGAACATATTTTCATTGTAGTGCTATATCACATAACAGCTTCTCAAATCTTACTAATAGAATGGTGTTATCTAATTTCTGAAAGCAATATTTTTTCTTAAAAACTGCAGAAGCATAGCTTGACTATTATACAAATTTTAATTTCTTCTATATTTAGCACAGGCCTGGCGAAAGTCAACCAGGAATATTCATAGAAATATGGATAGCTGATAGAAATCTTTCACGATTTTAAACTGGTAGTAACATGGTAGAACTTGCCATCTGACACAGAGTCATACAGAAATTCTCTGAGTGGTTTGATGTCCAAAATTGCTGTAAAGCCTAAATTGTATTTACAGTCCTTATTAGAATATACAGGAACTATTAATAATTAAAATTTAGTAACTTCACTTTTTAGATATCCTAAAAAAGTAGGATTTTCTACTACTTTTTCTATAATCCTCAAAAACTACATTAAAATAAAAATAGTTGAGCAAGTGGGAGAACAAATACTGCATGTTTTATGACAATGTTACTTCTTAAATATCAACATTTATTTATTTATTTATTTATTTATTTATTTATTTATTTATTTACCTTTGTTTACGTATAGATGAGAAAAAATAAAAATATTTATCATGCACTGGAGTACCTCAGATTTATTTTGGCCTTTCAGAGGGTGAGTATGCTTTTGGAATAGAAATAGAAATTTGGGAGTTCATATTTCATTATATCAGTTATGCCTTAGTTCAGCAAAGTAGTTAAGTGCTTTACAGAGTCAAACCACAGTTTCTTTAAATGCTAACAACCTGGACAAATGTCACCAAAAATGCTATCAGGGAAAGGAAGCTACCAGTAACAACGAACAGTGAACTGTAGATAAATCAGTATTGTTCTTCATGAAAAGTATCATGGAGTATCGCATGGGAAAAGAGAAGAATAACAATTACTGTAGTACAATAAGGATGCAAAGAAGGTTAAGGGGCTATTTAGATATTTAAATTAGGTTCAAAGCTGTAGGTCATATAAAATGACAGTGTCTTCAGGTCTTGCACTAGCTCCCTATTAAAAGAACCAGCCTCAACTATAAATCACCACCCTGTGTTACAAATTAATAAGTCGCTGTTAAGAGGTGGAGAGGCTTTGTGATGCCTTGAGCTGCTGGGGCTTCAGAGTCCGGAATACAAAGGCATTGCTGGGTTACCTTGGGGTTACCTGGAGAGCAGTTGGTGAGCAATTAGCAGCCTGCCAGCTGCTCTGACCTCAGTTCATAAGCTGTGTGTAATTTTGCCCACTTGTAACTCACTACCCTTTCATCAGCTGGTAAGCAGGCTCACATCAAATTTACTGGGGAGTCATATCAGCTTCATAGGCAAATCAGCTCTGTGAGCTGCTCCTTCAGACTAATTTTTCTCTTTGACATTTTTGTGTATTCATCATCGGGAGTCACTCACTGTTTTCTTTTCCTTTATGACAAGTGATGAATCAGTTGATTTTTTTAAATTTAATTTAAAATAATTTCATAATAAATGTGTATTTTAGGTGTCTGGAGACATTTTTAGAAATTAGAAGGTGTATATAACCAGTGGAAACTTTTACTGCTTTCCTGCTACGGTTAGTAGAGCAGGAGGCTGGCAATAAAGACATAAATAAAATGAATATTCGTAAGTAATAAATATTAATTATGTGAGGCTTGTGTTCCAATGTGCTGTTGCTTGTAACAGGTCCCACCTGCATGGCAGAGTGCACTTGTTAAATGAGAATTGCTATTGGAAAAACACCTAGTGGGATTTCACTAGAGAAAACTCTTTCATCTGCAGTAGATGTTTACTTTTTTTTTGGCTCCAGCTTGAACCAAACAGAATTTTTAAGTCTGATTTTCTTCCTCAAAGCCTGGTATGATTTAACTGATGTCTTCCATTCTAGGTATTCAGCATGCAAGTGCATGAACAAATTACCTGCTGGTTAGTATTTAAATCACACTCATAAAATAAAGTTAATATGAGAAAAGGTCATCCACAGCTACTTCTTCTAATGTATGCACATATCTATAGCCAGGTCTTTCATTTTGCTTCTGTGACTCTAACAGCAGCTGTTCCATGGGGTGGCTGGGGCTGTGTTTTTATGGGGATTTGTTTTTACAGGGAACAGTGAGAAGCCTCTAAGGGCTGTAATGCCCCATGAGGGTGTCCCTGATTGTCACAGCTAGACCTAGGCTGCATGTAGGTATACATCATATATCTGTTTATCTCAGAGGTTCTATTATGTTACATAAAAGTAGTCCTTTTGCCATTAAAGGTAAAAAGAAGGAAGAAATTCCTTTCAAGTAATTTCTTGACAGTTGCAGAGCTGTAGTGCACTAAGGGACTCCAACTCTAATACACTCTTTTGGCTTATTTGCTAACTTATTTGCAACTCCTTCTGGGTGGGGAACAAACCACAGACTGTTTCTGGCCCTACACTGAGCACATGAGGGCAGGTTTACTGCAGGGTCCCATCTCCAACCTGCAGTGTGAAGAATGGGACTGCTCAGAGAGACTAGTGTTGATTTTGTCCTTTGGCCAAGACAAATTGCAGAAACATGAAGTTATGATAACAAAAAGCCAGCAAGACCACAGGAGCAGGCAAAGAGGTTTCAAAAAGCCCCAAAATCCAAAACCCCAAACCAAAACATGAAAAAACCCCACACCAAAACCAATAAGAGGCCCAAAGAAAACCATATGTAGTTTAAAAGGTTTGATGAATTCACTAAATTTAGAACAAAATAAATTAAATTTTAAAAATTATACTTTTATGCAGGGAAACAGTCATGCACAAGCCAGGTGCATACACAAGGCACAGAACAAAAGGCAGAATACTCTGAAAATTTATAAGAAGTCTGAAAGATGCTTCATTCAACCCTTCTTGGTAACTAGCAAGTTTTCTAACTCTTGTGATGTTTATTTTAATTTTTGAGAGAGATATGACAGCATACCTGACAAGCTGTTTCCTGCCCAAAGCTCTCTCATCTCTACCAATTTCAAACATTTGTACTTTGATTAATGCTTGCTTATTTCTGGTAAAGCACTGTGGATCATAATTCAATAAAGATGGCATTTACTGCCATCTGTCTTAACAGCCTTTGAATAGAAAATGTGAAAGGTGAAAGGTTTACTGGTAGGCCTTATTGCCTCAAGCATACATAGAATAAGAAGCATGCGATATGGTACACAGTAATCCTTGAAAAAAGTGATTATCTTTTATTCCCCATCTTCATCACAGCTATATGTTTTTTGAGCCATTCTTTTACCAAAACAGCTTTTTTAAATGATAAAAACACAGCAACATTGGGCTGTAGTCATTGCCTTTTGATGAAGTGCAGCAGTCAGGACTTGGAGGGTGGCCACCATGGCTCCAGACTTTTCAACCACTGTTGTACATGGGATAGCAAAAAATGAGGAAATACTGTATATTGCCTTGATGCTTATTCTGAAAGGTGAATGTTTTGGGTTGAACACCTCACTCTAATACATATTTGTGTCTTTCTGGCTATTCACTGCAAGTATTTTAAAAACGCCACCCAAACTAAAAATATGTTTATGTTTTTACTCAAAGCATACTTAACACATTACCTTCTTTCATTATTGGTATAATTCATTGGAATTGAATGTTTAGTTTAACTGAGTTGGATCATAAGTCCATGCTAGATTATCCTTATAATTCTTATTCCTGTAGTGTATCTGGAAATAGCCTACAGTTTAAAAGAGACAGGGGAGATTTCTGGTAGCTTTAAACTAAAAAAATAAAAATACACAACTAAAGCTTGATTTTTGCCCACTTGATTTTTTTCCTACCACCTATTTTAAGTATCAGTCTAGAATGAAGCAAGTCTGATTTTAAATTGCCTGGAGTGCACAAAACATGAAACACTGTTTTCAAAAGATGATGTATAAAAGCCTATGTCATTACTTTGCTAAAAATAAAGAAATCAGAAAGATCAAATTGTTCTCACTCTTAAAAGCCAAAATACGAAGCATACCACAATATCTTTCCCACACTGTAGAGAAATAATAGCAAGTTTCTTGTTTTTAATTGTTACTGGGAATGATTAATAGAAGCCAGAAAATAATATCATTTCCCTTTTTACGTCTTTGTGAAAAGAGTTCATACCCTCCCCTTCCATTTTTTTCATACAGTTCAAGCCAGCATTAGTGTGATCTACTTATCATACTACCTGATGGTGCTGCCAGTGATATCAGCTTGATTCTAGGCCACTTGCTTTCCAGAGTACTCTCTAGTAACAGATCAAGATCAGAACTAAGGTCAGGCAGTGAATCTTGAGTTGAGGTTTCTTTTCTAACCAAATATCCTGCATATTATTGTGAATTTCAAGTAATTGTTGATCCAAAATATCTGAGTGGTCTTTTACTTGGTACCCTCCTTAGACTCAGCATTATGGAAATGCTTAGAAAATCTTGATCTGAAACCAGATCCCCTTTCAGGGCGGCCTTATCTATATGGACCCCCATGACCCTAAGGAGGATGTACACTTACAGACTGTTCAGCCTATGCAAAGTGGAATTAAGATCACAGATGATAGCATGTTGCTTGTATTCTGGAATTATCTTCCTTTTCTTTCATCACTTTGAAGGCAGTTTAATTCTTTCAGGTTATTACATGATAAATATTTTTTTAAGTATGTTGCAAGGTTCATCTTAGGTTTACAGCCTACAGCTAATTAAGAGGGAATAACACAAAGGACAGGGATACCTATGAGTTGCAGAGGCTGTTGGTGCAGTGTTGTATGAAAGATACAATGCTTCTAACCCTTCATCAGCTCTCCTTCATATTTAACTGCTTTATTGTTTTGTGATCTTTAAAGGTTAACTTTTTTAAGGATGCAAACCAAGCTTCTTTGGGACAGGGAAAAGCTTATATGAAGCAGAGATAGATCCTTTCTTTGTGGTAGTTTTCTTTTCTCTGTATCCTAAGTTTTGGATCAGATCTAGACAAGTATTATTAAATTAAAAAGGCTTCACAGATAAAGACAGACAGTGTATGGACCACAGGCAGCAGTGTTTAGACCACTCTGAGGCCTGGTGTAAGTGAGTGTAGCTCTGCTGATGTCAGTGAAGCTACATCTGCCTGCACTGGGTCTTCAGCCTGCAGGAAGTGTTCTGGATGTACTGAATGCTGCGTGGTAGCAATAAATAAAGGAATTTACCCATACAAAGTGTCTTCCATCTGAGGATCCTCAAGCACTTGGCAAGCAATATTTTCTTTCATGAGAGAGGAAAGAATCTAAAGGGCTACCCAGATATGTTTTCTTTACTCGTTTAAGAACAGCAAAGATTATGCATTGCGGGAGGGGGGGGGTATTTTCTTTTAAAATGTAATGATATATTTAGACATTAATGGTATAATTTTATATCATCAAGAGCTGAAAATTTTCTGTCCTGCCCAAATGTATTTTGGAAAGATGATCTGTGGTATACATGAGTTTGCAAACAGCATGAATATGTTAGCCTTTGCTGCTTTATCCTCTGCCAAAAATGTAGAGACGATAGCATCTGTTTCTACTACCCACGCTATCCAAATCATTAAAAACTCACAAGAGTTGGAAAAGAAGTTCTGAAAGCTTTCACATGTCTGTCTTTGCTAGGAAAATCTCTCTCTTGTAACCATGTGTTCAGACAGTCTTTTTTGCTTGTGGTTCCTGAATTTCAGGTGATAGTGAGTGATGCCTGGAAAGGTGGCATTAAAATTTAGACAATGAAAGATCTCAAACACAAATGAATCCTTAGTTCATGCTTTAATAACTGCTGCTTCAGCAAGTTTTGAAATCATAACTATACTTTTCTCTCAATGCAATGAGATTTGGGGAAAAAAACCCCTTTCAGATACAGGTAGCTGAGAGGGGGTATCAGAGCTCACGATTAGGTCTTGCTAGTACGGCTCTTGGATATCTGAAGGACTGACTTGTTCCCTCCAATGCTGGGAAAAAGGAAAATGTTGTATTTAGAACATATAAAGGTTTAGAATGGGTTCACTTTTTTCCCTCATAGTTTGCTAGCAGCTATTAAGAGCCTTCTAAAATGATCATAGTACATTTCCTTTTCCCGTAACTTTCCCACATTCCCTTCATTTCTCCCATTCACCACTATAGGTAGAAAGAACTCTATGTACTAAATAGACCAAAATTCAGGAAATAGTGGTCTCTTACTTGTCTTTTCTTATTATTTTTGAACCATATTGCTCCTGCACAATGCAGAACAATTTGAAAATGTAAAGAAACCAAATCCAAAGTGACATGGAGTTGTTTCACTTTCTTCCAAATCTGCCACAAATCTGTGTTTTGCTGTTGCAGAGCCTGGTCCCTTACTGTTAGTATCAATAACTGCACATAATGATTTCTGAGCAAGCAGAAGTGGCTTGGGTTTGTTGGGTTTTTTGGTCTAAAGTGTAGAATTTAAGGATATTAAATAGCAAAACTCACATGATTAATGCTCGTGCTATTAGATGTGCAATAATCATTTAAAGTTCTCTTATTGATTCACTAGAATGGGAAGTAGGAGTTTTGACAAGAAAGCTACAAAAGGGGCTCAAGTGTGAAAATATTTAAGGATTTGAGAAGTACAAAATAAAATCACAACTAGTGAAATTAAACCAAAGCTTGTAACATTCAGCCAAACTTAGGGAAGTTAGTAAGTTATAAAACTTAAAACCTTAAAATTCTACTAATGTAGTATCTATGTATTTTTAAATGTTAAAAAAATTGGTTTTATTCTTCCTGTCTTCTGTGCCCACAGGAAGGTTTGAACTGCTTTATAATAGTTGATGCTATTTCATCCTGTTCTTCTCAAAGCTGGCAAAATTTGCAGTTCCAGATAGAATTTTACATAGCTTTTTTCTGTGTCTGAAACCTTGTAATAGAAATAGGTTATATGGACACATTAACTTTGTTGTGTTAACTTCTAATTTCGTGCCCTCTGTCTTTTGATCCAATAACAGACCTTAACAGGCTTTCTGATACAAGTAAGAAGAGGCTCCTCGCAATCTGGACAGAAAAAAAATCAACACCCCACTCCCACCTCTCCCCCATTATTTTTGCACAGCAGTGTGGCCTAGAATGTGCAGATATGGTGACTCCTGTCACTAGAACCTATGCTTAATATTATAAACAAGTATGTTTTGTTGGGTCTGAAATAACTTTTGGTGCAAGGGTTTAAAGCTCAGGATATCTGTCTTGGGACTGAGTTGATTTTCGTACAGTGTGAGAAATTAATTTTTGTTTTCAGTTCCAATTTCATGAGTAAGAGGAAAATACTGCAAGGCTTCTCCTGATTCTTAGTGGGAAAATGGAAACAGTCTGTTGTGCAATGTGTACTTGTGGCCTCAGGGCTTCCATACTTTCTAGTCAATTAAAAAGTTTTAAGTTGAACAAGTTTTGTCCCTATCAGTGACAATGCAGGATATCCTGGAATAGTCAAAGAAAAATACCTCTCCAGATGAGTCACATTTTTAATGTATGTTAGGCATGTTTCCTATAATGATGCTTTTCCCTGGTCTTAAGAATTGAGAGCCAGACAGGGTTAAGGGATAAGGGCTTTCACCTCGGTGTTTTAACAAGGATCCTCATTGTTGCTCCACTTTGCCAAGGTGGAACGCGCCGCAATGAGCACACGATGGATCACGTAGACAATTTATAGACCTTACAAATGAGCACACCCAACAAGGATGCCCCAATGGCAGCCTGGATGAATGGTGTGGAATTCCCCCATGTGAGGAGTTCCCCCTGATTGGGCCAAACCTTGAGGATATGTTCTAGAGAGGACCTTGGTTTCCCAAGATAGTGTAGGGTTTTCCAGCCTCCTATTACGAGGCCTTTAGGATGTTTGGTCTCCTGGCCTAACAGAATACTAGGACTATGCTAAGTTATTAGATGCAAGGAATTCGAGTATGCATGCTAAGAATACTGGGCATAATAGAAGTTATAGAAAACGTATACAAAAGAAAAGGCAAAAAATCATCTTGGCATAAATAACTTAGGGAAAACCAGTGTGGTTATAAGCCACATACTCAAAATCTGTTCTTCTTGCTGGACCCATGTTACGAACTAGAGCCCTAGGAAGGATCTGGTGCTGACCCAGTCCTCCAATGGTGGGATTTTCCCTCAGCCCTCTGTATAATCATCTTGTAGTCATTTCCTGGACTACAGAGTAAACTTCCCTGACTTTGGTCTACCCTCAAATTAGGAATGTTTTGGGTCTTTTAATACTGAGGCATGGCAAGAAGCTGGCTTGAATTTTGGTGTCTTTTTCTTAGAAGAGAGGATTTTGCCATGAGAATTGGTCGTATCTACCCCATGTTGCAGAACAGAAGCCTTAAGTCTGGCAATGATGGTTCCTACTCTTCCTCAGTCTCGAGAAAGCTTCAAGCAATGGCTCACTCTGTATCTATTATGTTTAGCAGTATTGTAATGGTATAATTTTAACAGCTTGGTGCTTCTGCTAATTGTATCCTGAAGGTAGCCAACACTACTGATAATATATTTCCTGCAGGTAAGCTCCAGGGATGATTATCCTTTGGTTTAAAAAAAAAAAAAAAAAGTTATTGTGTGATAATGCATTCAAAATTAATAAATCTGTTTAAAGTGAACAAACTGTCTGGAGATGTTACACTCGTCAAATTAGAACCAGCAGACTGTTTACCTGTGTTTTCTTCAGCTGTACTGCTGAATAGATGTTGTTTCACAAGATTCAGAGCTGTTGTATGCAGCGTAAAGATAACTCTTGCATCATTTATTCTGAAATACTACCCATGGAAATTATGTACAGACACCCAATATTTCCGTAGGTTCATGACAAAACATGTTTTATTGTGCCCATTCCCAAAGGAAAAATTCAGTACCCTTTTCGTGTAGTTTTAAATCTTTAAGGTTGTTATGACTGAAAAAATCAAGCATTGGATGGAAATGTGGTAGCACTTGGGGCAACAGAAGTTTCTTGTGCAATGTCTTAGGTAACATGTACAAAATCTTACATATATAAATAATGGAGTGGAGGATGCAGATAGACCTCTACCTGCACATCACACTGAGAGTCTTTGCAGGGAATTTCTGTTACAAACAGGCATAACTCCCTGCAAAGTATCCTGGAAAATCAGTGTTGAAGAAATGCCAAAAGGAATTAAGTAAGCACTTTTACAATGACATGAAACAATCCAACAGGTTCTTCCTCAACTTGTCAATAGCTTGTGGATGCATGGAGAGGTAAGATAATAGTTGAAAATAAAAGGATTTTTCTCCTATTTTGAGTTGCCATTATGAGCACATTACTCTCCACCAATACAAGAACACAATTTTCTTTTTCCATATTGAGCACATCAATACTGTGTGTGCAAGATAATGGGTTAAAGTAGAGAAAATATGTGTGCGTTGTTCTTTTGTAAAATACCAGACATGCCCATGACTTATTGGTGTGAAACGCTGTGCGTGTCCTGTATGATGATGTAGGAGTCTCAGAGACAGCATGCAATGTGGCAGTTACTATGGTAACAAGATGTTTTTCATTAAAGGACCATTAAAATGGTGGCATATAAATAACATATGTACAGTACATTGTCTTTGAGAGAACCGTTCTTCAGGAATTGTAAGCACACGCTTTCATTTCTTTTCCCTCTTTTTTTATTTTTTTCCACCTCCTTATCTGAATTCTTGTATATTTTTGATCTCATTGGATCAGCCTGTCCCATTTTTAGCACTTTGCCTCTTTGAAGCTATAGTGCTTGCAGACCTGATATGATATAATAGGACGTGACTGAATAAGATACTTCTTGGTAAGGACTACAGACAAATGGAAGTAAAATATATGAGAGACTCATTCCTCAACTCTGAAGTGTGACACTCAGTTGTGTTCAGTTAAGAGTACAAGCTTCAAAAGTGCAGAGCAGTTTGTCTCTGTGCATTCTGAAACACTTTATTGGACTATAGGCATCAAAGTAATTCAGCAAGTGGACTTCAGTTAGGTAATTTGTTGAATTAAAGCTAAAGAAGGTGTGAAATGTTTTCCCGAGTTGGGACTTGGTGTTTCAGATTGGTATAAGATCAAGTTACTAAATATTTGTAGACAGAAAACTCTGTTTCCGTGTCCCCAACTGATTGCAGAAGTCAGCAGGGCTAGGGCAGCAGAGGGTGGGTGATTCCACTGCAGTGCAATCAGAAGTGAAGGCTGATAACTCTTTCCTGCTATCCAGAGTAATGTGGTGAGCCCTGGAGAGGTGGTTTGTGTACTGAAAATTTGAGAACTGTAATTTATATGAGAAGTTTGTCAAGCTGTTTTTAATATTCAATAAAAATTTCTTTAGATTTCTGTGACATGCATTGGCTAAAATGGCTGTTGCTTCCTTGGGTGAGGTAGCTGGCACTGTGAAAGGGGGATTTTAGACCTTTCAATATTGCTTACTAGCCTGAAAAAGGAATTAAATATACTGAGGGAGGAGATGCACTTCAACATTAATACACAATTGCAAAGAAAATGATAAAAATCCCCTCCAACTGTTGAAAGTGAACTGTGGTAACAAGAATGATACCCTAAATTTTCATCAGGTCAATGCTGTGTAAAAGGAAGAATAGTGAAATTGAAAGTATGTTTGACGAACCTGACATCCCATGGATTAGAATACAGGATTTTTGGCAGGATTTTTTGCCACACTATGAGGTATATTCAGGCAAGTGCCTTACACCATGGAGATGAATTCATAGATGTAGATGTAGATCCAACTTAGTAAAGCCATATACTGTACTACTCCTCTACCAACCATCCCATCTAGTGGCTAATTTTACCCATTCCTTTCAAAAGCAAAATAAGTGGAAAACACCTAGGAAAGTTCAGCAGAAACTGAAACTTAATGTAAAGTAACAGCACAGTCCTTGGACAGAGTAGTGCATGTAGCCAAATATCAACCCACTGCTTCCTCTGGTTCTCTTACTGTCACAAGAATTCTTGTGTTTACTGCTCATTGTTGGGCTTTTCCTTTGTTTTGAATTCTTTCCAAACCTTTTTCAGAGAGCACCTCAGTGGCATTTCTGAAGAATGACTGCTTGCACAGGCAGTCACCAATGAGCAATAGGAACATTGGCTAACTGAAAAAAATTCAGTCCCAAAGTTCATGTTAGCAGAATTCCACTGCCAATTATCCCAAATCACTCTGGTGCAACAGATAACATAAATGAAAGAAATTGAAGAGTTGTGGCAGACTTTTGTATGAGTGAGCTGTGGCACTCAGTAAGGTGGTGTCTGGGTGATACACAACACTCTTTTTACATTAGGCACTATGGAATAAGTGCTTGTCTTGCAGCTTCAAAGAAGATTTAGCCACTGCTAGTGAGAAATACCTAATTCCCAAAGGACAGCCCCCAGTGAAGATGGGAATCTGCTTTTGTGTTTTCCTGTCCTGCACTAGAAATTAAACTTGAGTTGAATAATAATTGGATATGGATCTGACTTGAAATGACTGCTCAGTTTCATTGATTCAGTGGCAGAAATGGCAATATTTACTCCAAGGAATTACCAGTATTAGGATTCTGGTAAGAAGTAGTTCCTATGGAAAATTATGTTCTTAGCAATGGGTTTATTTCCAATTCTAAAAACAGAAGACAGAGAACTTTCTGTTACAGTGTGTGATAAATATAGGCAAACACTGAATTTTGTAACAGTTCTTTGTATATGCAGTCAAAACAAAGATATACATTGAAAATCTCAAGCCTTATCAAGGTTGTAAATTCAATAATTTAAGAGCTGGAATTCAAGGTTTGGAGAGCAATCTGACCTTGATATCAGTCTTATATCAGAATCCATGTAATCTGAATTAATAATCCGATTACTCTTTTCCTAAAGGTTCCTCCTCTGAATATTTATGTCTCTCTCTATACATACATATATCTATAGTTATACAGATATATGTCCATAAATTTAGCCCTAATAATGTTGCATTCTTGGACTAATGAAGAAGCTAAAGCTGAGGAATCCTTTACTCATTTTTCACAGGGAGGTGGAGAATTTCCACTGACATCCATCTCAGAAAAATATGAATTTCTGCTAAGGTAGGTTTCCACCCTCCTAGATGAACAGGCTCATGTCAACTTTTGTGACAGAAGAGTGACTCAGTAGGATTCAAATGAACTGGGTTAACTCCTGAACCTGCCTTAGCATCACTCTGTGGCCATGGGTGATTCAGTCAGCTCCTGTCTCTTTCTCAGATGGCTGGTAGGGAATAAGAAATATTGGTAAAACAGTCTCTCTATGCTAAAGGTACTTTAGGAAGATGACAGCAGAAATCAATAAAAGGCAAAGCTATATTGGGCCAATGTTACTGCTTTTTTATAATGACATACAATAGAAAACAAAATTAAAAATTTCAGTGGGCCAATTAGAGGCACATATTCATAGCCCCCCATTTAATCTAGTAGAGATTAAAAAAATAATAAAACCTACTTTTTATTTTTGAAAAATGAGTATTTTTCTAATCACAATGCTTCATAAATTTGTCTTTTGTCTCTAATACATGATCACGCTCATGGTCTTGCACAGCTGCTGCCAAGTCTCACTCCTGTGCTCAGCCAGTCCTCCCTGTTGGCCTGCCCAGGGCTCTGTTGTGGGACCAGCATGGAATTAAAGAGTCCCCACAGTCACAGCTGAAGGCAGTGCACAGGAGCTCCAAAGTGGTTGTGCTTTGCCAGGGAGGATCCTTCCCATCCATTGCTCCTTGGCTCTTTACAGCCTGTTGCATTAGCACACATTCTTTTTACTTCTGCTCTTTCCGTGTTGATGCTCCTCGATCCAGGCGGTTTCAAATGAATGAGAGCACCAGCTGCCCGTGGGAGTTGGCTGATGTGTGGTGATGCCCTGTGCTAGTGCTGGGATGTGGCTGAGCTGCTCACTCTCTTTAGGAGCAGTCTCTGCACTAGATTCTCCCTTTGCTCTCTGTGGAAGCCACTCTGATGTCAGTAGCAGCAATGTCTGTATATAGGACGTTAGAGCTTGGAGCTCTGACATCACTCTTTTTTGGGTCCTTGCTACACATTCCTGCTGCTACTGTAGTGGTAAAGGTATCCCAGGATTCTGCTGCTGGTTTCAGCTCTCAGGCTTTCTCTTTCTAAAGTTGCATTTGTATTGATCTTTCCAACTTATTTATAAGAATACTGCATAAATAATTTCTCTTCCTTCCACAAGCTTTTTCTCATAACCAACTTCAAGAGAAAGACTAAAAAAGAGATGCATTGTCTTTTTCAGATGAGGAACCTGCCATTTATTTTTAAAGTGCATGTCATATTTTCCATACTTCTCCAGTAACTAACATTAAAAATTTCATCTTGGAGGAGACTCTTTCGGCTCCTGAGAAAATGCATAGATTTGTAGAAAATGCTTTTCTTTAGAACTGTCACAGTTCTTGTGCAGAGAGCTTTCATTTGCCCATCATCTAAATATATTATGTCCGTTTAAAGTTGCACAAAGCAATGAAGAATGAAACCAATGTTTTTCTATTCTAACAAACTGGATTCAATTTTAGCACACAGCTTATTTTGTGTAACAAATACAAGGCAAGCTTGTTAAACTGTACATTCTAACAGACCTATGTTTTACATGCCCATGGTGGCTGAGAAAAGAGAAAACTACCTTGGGGGAAGGATAAATAATTACAAATATAAAAACTTTAAAAACACACTAAGTACTCTTTGGCATCCTATGAATACGAGATCACAAGCAAGATGTTTAAATGGAGTATAATCCTTGAACCTGATATACACAGAGAGAACCAACTTTGTTACCTCTGCAGAGCAAGGCAGAAAATATATTTGTCTGTGGCATGGCTCTGCTTAATGGAGTAATTTAAATTTAACTTTAGCTTCATATATTCCAGTTATTTCAGAGATGGATGAGAGAAATTCATCTCTTTATATGTTTGCTGCTGCTTATAAAAAAATGATATGCTGCTTATATAAATAGATAGTATTTAACTTTATTTTCTTCAGCCCTTTTACTTCTTTCTTGCCAACAGAAATATATGGTGTACTAGGCTTTTTCTGGTCTAAATTGGACTTTTTTCTTTAGCTGCATGCTCCTTGTAATGCAAAACAGTAGGCAGTGATCCATGCAGGCTTCCATTTATAATATTAATACAAGCTATGTTCCATGCTAATACATCACATTAATATTAAAGCAAGAAGTGTAAGACTAGTGAGTGCTTAATCATTTGCAATTAGTACCTAACAGCTAATTCAGTAGAGGGCTTTTAGAAAGAAAAAAGTGTGTATATGGAGGGGGAGAAGGGGGGAGCAGTAGTTTGCTAAATGCTGGTTGATTTAACTTTAAGTATTTAATACTGTGAAAACTTAGTAATTAGAAGAGTTCTTGTCACCAGTCAAATTTTCCTTAATTGATAATTTAAAAATAAAATAGGATAAAACCTTATTCTCTTTAGAAAAGACAGCAATGACAGCATAAATCATAAAGTTCCTTTACTAATTTAGATGAAGATTGTTCTAACTGTTCTTGAATCATTTTGGATTATATGCTCAAGGTTGAAATCTTGAATTTACTGAAATGCAGGGCACCATATTCCATTTCTTAGGTTCTTTGTGAATCTAGAAAATGAATCTAATCAGCCTATAGTGAAGTCTACAGATTAGATTATTAAAAAACTGATTTCCAAAATCTAGTGAGAAGCAGGTTGTTAGATATTAAGTGAAGCAACTTCCTGGTATTCTTCCCACGAATCTGTGTAGTGTTTTGGTGCTTGTCTGGTATCTCAGCAGCCTGAGGTCACTTGCAGTAGGCTTGTGTGTTTGGGACCCTTAAATTTCCCAGGTGGAGAAATGTATAGTTATGATTCAAAGTGCCTATAACCTTAGTATTGAGAAAAATTGTATCCAGAAATTATCAAGTAAATGTCAACAGATTATCTCTTTGTCTTATGTCTTCCTAGGTACATTTGAAGACCTACCTGATATCCAGTTGTGTTAATGTTCACTATAATTTTTATGTTTTTTCTTCAAAATGTCTTTATGAAAAAGGGTGAAGGGTGCTCCGAGTCAGACTCTGAATGCAGAACTCTCGCATCAGTCTATATCATACCATGTTCTTACAAACCATAGATAAAAAAATTACTGCTACTTGCTGTCTGTAAAGAGTAAATGATATTGATGAAGTAGAAGTAGCTTCACTGTCAACAGTTTTGAGGAGAATTATATATAATTCCATGTAATCTGATTAGTCTGAAGAAATTTACTGAGTAGATAGGAGCTAAAATGTCTTACCTCCCACCTCTCCCTTCTTTTTCTCTCCATCCCTGGTGTTTGTCTGGTCTGAACTCATTTTATGTTTTCTATCCTTTTCCTTTTGTCATGGGAGTTTGCATTTCATTCCTTTTTCCAATTGCTTATGCCTTGTCTGTATAATAACCTCAGGACTCCCTACCATTTTTCCTTCATGCACTGCTCGCCCATGCACAATCTGACCTGAGAAGGAACAACCTGTCGCAGCTCATTGATTCTAGCAGTATGAAGCAGAGGCAGTATAGGAACAAAGCTTACTGTACAGAATGGAGCCCATTCCTCTCCAACCCCACTAATGGTGGTTCTTTCCAAACAGTTCTTATGTATTGTCTAATGTTCACCCATAATGTAACAGCTGAAGGAAGCTAATGACTCTCAGACGTTCCATGTGCTGCTACTCAGGGAACTTAAACGCTTTCAGGAGGGTTTATTTCCTTTTCTTTCACAGGTCTTACAGTGTAGACATGCTGAATAGTATTTTTCAAATACAGTGCTAACTTTTACAGTTATATAACACTTAAAAAACTGGAAGGGATGGAGAAAGAGAGAAGCTAACAAATAAGACTGAGCAGAATGTATTTCCAGTTTCTTACTATAAAAGATTGAAGAGCAATATAATGATAGAGAAGAGTAAAAGATTGTACCTGGCTCATTTGGAGGCCTAAAGGAGAAGTCTCTTATTATGCAAGAACCAAGTAGATAATAGATATAAAAGTTAGTAAATGGCCCCAGCAAGGATCATGAGAGCAGTAGAAGAGCGCGTGCATGATCTTTTCCTCTCTATCTTTCCTTTATCATTTATCCTTGCTTGTAGAAAAGCAAGAGGGAGAAGAATAATCAAAAAAAGGACAACACTGAGGAGGTGCTAGATTAAATTCACAAGATTCTCTAATTTGCTTGTTCTGCTGTGCTTTAGAGAAAGATTGGAAAAGCTATTTGGGGTGGGAAGACAAAAAAAAAAAAAAAGGAAGAAAAAAGTAAGTTTAGTCAGCAGCACAGAAAAAGAGCACCTGTAGTAGAGGGGGAAAAGAGCAACAAAAGATGAAACAAATAATAGAAGACCTGACTAGAAAAAAGATGAAACAGAAGAAAGCAAAGGAGAATCAAAGCAGTAGGAAGTAGAGAAGAAGGACATGCAAGGGGAAAAAGATTCAAAGATGCTGTTACGAATATCTTGCCAACACAAGAGAGAGGTGACATGGGCTTTTATTGGAGGGGAAAGGGAGAAGGGAGGACCAGAGTGTGAGTAGGGTAAGAGGTGACCAATATTAAAATTCATTCATGTATGTAATGTTTGCACCCATGCAAACCTTTGCCTGGGCACTCTCCTGCTCCACCTCCTCGCTGCCAGCAGAGAAGCTGTAATGACAGTGCCTGGGCCAGGCTGATAGGCAAAGTGAAAAAAATCTCTTTGGAAAAGAAAGGACAAACCTCTCAAAAAGAAGTCATTCACTTGTCAAATTAGTGGCTTTAATGAAAGTGGATAGAGACTAATGAAAGGTTAAACCTGTAAATTGCAATCTAACAAATGGGTTCACAGTAGACGGATCTCTTTTCATAGCAAGAAAAAAAATAATACTGACAAAATATTATTACCTTGGAGAGACCGTGACCAAGCTGCAATTCCCTCAGATGGCAGCGTGCTCTCCTGCTGTTCTGCTGAGCTGGGCACTCCTGCTTCTCTTGAAGGATTGACAGACAAACAGCTCTTCATTGATCACTGTATTTTCAGAGTGCTTTGATCGTTACACTGAGTCTTCAGGAGCATATACTATAATGACATCTCTGCCAGAAACAGGGCAGTTCAAAATAGAATCATTAAATTCAGTCAAAAGTCTTAAGTTTACATTTTGCGCAGGGTTTAGAAATTATATAGAAGGTAAACTTATACAACTGAGTATGTATGACAAAATTACAGTAAAATCATAAATGAAAATAAGATTGGGATATGGGTTCTTTCATCTTTCTATGCTGCTTTTATCTTTCTGGGACTTTTTTCAATGGCTTTGGTGATTGTTAGGGAAGGGCAGTAGTCCTCTACTCAGTCATGACCCTGAGACCTGTGAGAGCGTAAAAAAAAAAAAGCATGGGAGAGTTAACAGAGCATGTACTATGTTTTGATTTGGCTGAACTTTTTCCTTGTGTCTTAACCTTCATCTCTTTTAGAGATGTCTTTCTTATATGTTTTGTTTTTTCCTTTTTTCTTCCAGCGTTCTTTCCTAATTTTTTTTCTTATCTTGTGTGTTGCTTATTACAAGGACTAGTTCCACCAACACTGGCCTTGTCACAAGTAGGATATAATAGGATTTTCAATTTCAAGTTCTTTGAGGCAGTGAATTTTTGTTCTGACTCCTTGGTGAAGGGCACTCTAAGCAATTAGGAATAATAAAAGTTTACTTTTTCATGTGGAAAGCCTGACTTCAAGAGGATACATTCTGCTATGTAATTATTTAATTTCACCATACACCATCAACTGCTTGCACATGATGTGCCTTTCTTAAGGTTTGCTTATGTTGCTGTTCAAAAGTTTCAGGCAAATCAAGAAACTTCCTCTCCAATTTGTACAAGAGAGATCATGAATATTCTTTTCTTCCAAATAGGATGCATTTTTAAGTAGGACATGAATATAATAAATATGTAGTGCAAGGGTTATACTACTAATTTTTCAGCAGTTTGGGTATTTAGTAATTTGGTGTCACATCAGGAAGTTTTAATTTGAGTGTTTTATTGTGCCATACATTTAGTAGCAATCTGATACTGGAGAGAGGAAATTGCTGCAGTCCCTATTTTTCATGGTTTGTTTGAATGAATAATTAACTATCACACATGATTAATTTAAAATATTTAATAATAAAGCATTTCAGTACACCTCATGTAACATCCTGTGTCCCCTTCACAGTGTGCTGCATATAAGAAATATGTCAGTAAAAAGCAGATGCAGAAGAGCACGGCTGTGGAGCACAGCAGCTGAGGCATGGAGTTCAATGCCCTTCTTGTACCCAGCTGGGGCACAGCTGGATCAAAAGTGGGGTGGAGGAGGGCGTGCAGGGAGAACAGCTTTCAGGGCTTCTGAAAAAATCTTTAAACAGGAAGATGTGCAGCAATTTTGGAGAGAACTAAAAAGAATGAGTTGTTTACTTAGATTCTGTAAGGAAGTAAAGCTTGGTTTTGTTGCTTTAGGAATATTGGAAGATCCAGTCAATGGTTAGCTGTGTGACCAGTGTGCAGCTTTGTAGACAGAGTGTACACTCAAAGTCGTGTCATGCACTTACTCCCTAGGTTTTCTGAGTGCAGAAGAAATATTGATATCTCTACGCATATTGAGATCATGGAAGAAGAAAGCTCAAGGAATTCAGGGTATTGAGTAGCATTACCAGTTTGTATCTGAGGGATTTCAGCTTGCAGTGTTCTGTGCATTTATAAGAAATGGAGTTTGAAGCCAGTGACAAACACAGAACAACAATATCAAGAGATGGAGCGTGGTTTAGCAGACATAGATGGTCTGGTGCTCTCTACTTGTGATGGAACTCTCACAAAGAGAGCATCACTTCTTAAAACAAAACCCTCTTACACAGTACCTTGAAAACAAAAAGGAGAAAGTAATTGAGAATAAGAATGAGAAAGAGAAGTGGGAAGGAGTAGAAGAGAGAAAAAACTGTGCCTCTGCAGAAGCTGCCTGGAAGGCTCAGTTTTATGGCATTTTCTGTGCAGTCCCTGGGAGGAGCCCAGGAGGAGCTCTTGGGCAGCCCATCAGACTCTGCTGTCCCAAGAGCTCTCAGCTGTGCAGGGACTTCCACCTCCTTTCTCAGATGAGTGGTTGTAGCAGCCAGGAGAACTATAATCTCAAAACTTTCAAAAAAGCTTATATTATACCACATCCTTCCACTAATGATGAGGGCTTCTTGAAAACTTACTGAAGAGCAAATTCATCACAGGATTTCTGGGCAAGAAAACAGACTTTTTAAACATAGCCCACATTAATAACCAAAAATTTGATGCTGTAGCAGTCTGAGTTACTAAAACTCCCACTGATTTCTGTATAGAGCTGAGTGTTTCTCAAGAGGTGCACAGCAGCTTGCAGCAGTGAACCAAAGCTGGGCTCTATTTCAGTCTTGTTCCCTGTGTGGAATATGTCTCCATTTCCTGCTGGCTAGTGAATTTTCTTCCTGGTGACTTTTAAGCAGGTGCAGAAAAAACCCAGTTGCAGGGTTTTCTCATTCAACTGTGTCCTTTTTAAATAACTGAAAATTAATTTTAATTGGTTATCCTAAATCAGGCATTTAAATCCAGTTTTCCTTTTACAAGAGGATTTTGAGTTCAAGCCAGTGTGATTTACTCCAAACTCTCTCTTGCTCCTGGCTTGTAAGCAGCAAGTCAGTATGTCCAACAAATTGAACTCCATTGTTTTGATTGCATTTTTTGAATAATGCTGTGGGCTTTTTAAATATCTTTGACACATCTGATTAGGCCAAGAAGAAGCATAAGGAAAGTTAGCCAAGGGAGAGGCACCTATACAGTTACATGAAGTTTTTATTTTCTTTCCCACTGAAATAAATTTGGAGCCTCCCTTCCCACTCAGTGTGGACCGAACAGAGTTGAGCATTGGGATTTGCCTGTAAATGATCTGTGGTTCATGAAAATATTGTGCAAAATGTGAACCTGATCCAAAGCTTGTGAGGATCTTTCCATTTACTTCCACCAGCTTTGGTGCAGGTCCTTTGTGGAGGAGTGAGAAGGTATCTGAGCTGTTGCTGGTGAAAAGTTCCTCAAGGACATGTAGTCCATAAAAGACTGACTCTTGCTATCAGGCAGGCAGAGTGAGTGGGGCCAGGATTGCTGGGAATTCTGCTGACAAAGTTCTCAGCAACTGTGTTAATGGATTTTCTTTAGATTTCTCTTCATATTTGAAGGTTATCCTGGGTGTTTTGTAAACAAGAACTATCTGCTTTTAACTCCCTGGCAAAGTAAGGAGTATAACTGTAACTTTGTCACAGAGAAGCCTAAACTGAAATAATTGCATTACAAATTTTTGGGTGTCAGATATGATAATGATAGCAGGGCAGAAAAAAGAGGTTTTGCAACTGATATGAGTAGGTGCAACAATGGATCCCAAAAGCAAGATCGGTTTTTAATGAAAATTCCATATTGAGTAAAGCTAATATGGATTGCATTGCAAATAAAATGTATTTTTCTCCTTTTCTGGCAGGTTTTCTGGGGTTTGGTGCATGTTAAGTATAACATGTTATATGATTATGACGTTTTAATAACATGTAAAGGACTGCAGTGGTCCTAACGGTGTGGAGTGCAGTACAGAACCTAGACTTCCTTCTAATATATGAGGAAGTCTTCACAAGTCTCAAGGAAAAATGTCTTTAGAAGTCAAAGTACCATGTCTGTAATAGAACTTGTTGTTTTACCATGTTATCTGTTTATGCATTATGGAATTTAAAAAAAAAAATTATATAAATATTTATGCAAGTGATGATTTATTATTCAGTAATCAATCTTTGTTGGATACATTATAGCATAATCAGTTGTATGTTAAAAAGCATTTAATTTCATGCTTAATTAACATATTATAAATTGAGGAGAGAAAATTAAATTATTATGGACAGTTTGCAAATGTAATACATACAGTGTTCTTCAATAATTGCATGAATATTGGATGTAATGTGATGTGTTACTGCCACTCTCTTTTGTGCTCACTCTTTAGTGATAGAGTGGAAGGAATGGGCTCCAAGGGACGTGTCCAAGCAGCATCAGATTCCCATTAACATCAAAGGGAACTGTGTGCAGAGGCAGGGAACAGTATATGGCCCAGTCTGTGTAAATTAGATCAGCTCCAAGTAGGCATCTGGAATTTTAAAACACATCTACCTTTTGGGGAGCAATTTCCTGTAACTTGATTATTTTGGCAAGTAGCTGCATAGTTTGGGCCCAATCCTCCTCTTGTTTAGTCAGTGGTAAAATTCCCACTGAATTCAATGAGAACAAGACAAGATTCCAAAAACCACGTGTGTACTTGTAGAGTTTTCCTATGCCAAATTTCACAGAGCTGTGACTTTTGCAAAAGTTCCTGCTGCAAAATATCTTGCCTTGTTTTGTGCTAGCTTTGCACCTTACATAATAAATTCCTGCTTTCTGTAAGGGGAGTAATGATTTCTTGAGCAACCACAGAGACAAGTTGTAGTGGTTCATAATATTTTCTTTGGGATCCTTGACTCCCTAGGAATTTGAAGCCAGCTGTTTGCATTGTGTTTACAGTGCTTAGCACCTAAGATTTCCATATAGGTTACAAACTTGACTCTTTTCTAACTAAAAGTATTTCATAATGGAAAATGTGATACAGAGCTGGGGTTAGGAAAATGAAGGGCAGAGTGGGACTGCTTACTTCTATTCAGCTGAACCACACAAATTGGCTTCCAGCTGAACTGTTGCTGTTAGCTGAATAACAGGGTAATCTTTGCTGTTTAGAGATAAATAATAATACATGCTACTGAATTCCACTGACAAATAAATAATTTAATGATTGAGATTATGTAAACACTGTATATTGAAAAAAAAAAAAAACAACCTTGAGAAGTAAAGCTCCCTTCAGTCGACAACAGGACAGTTTTGTAAACCACTTAAAGCTGTGATAAAATCCTCCTTGACTGGTCCACGAGCAGATGTGACAAGTTGAATTTATTTCCTCTCTTACCAGGAAGCTTTGCAGGAAACTCTTAACATATGGTGCTTTTCACTTCCATCTAGAGCTATAAATGTTATTGGAAAAGGATGTTCCCAGGAGCAGCGAGTTTCTGACGTTTCTGCCAAATGGACTCCAAATGATCCTTCTGTGGTTCAGAATTCCCCAAGTTCTTAGGAGTTGGCAGCCAAGAATCTCTGATCTAAACACAACTCACTAATTTAATTATTTTATTATAGATCTGTGGAAAGCTCTTGCAGACCAGTGACTTTGCATCTGTATTGGATCTAGCTAGACAGGAAGTGCAAGTTAGAAGAATATAAATATTTTGTTTCTTAACTGCTTTTTGCTTGAAAACTTGGAAACCCTTTCATACACAAATCAGTCACGCAAGTGTGACTGCAGAGGAATGGGAAATAGGCATAAAAGTAACATCAGTTTGTATTTAGTTTGTATTTTGAATGTTTTTATTTCCTAGGAAGACCAAGTAATGTGTGTCCAGTAGGTAGAACTAGTACTGAAAATCACAACATAATATTGTACAGCTGCACTTGAGACGTCCTCCTGCCCCCACTCCAAAAAGTTAAATTAAGTGCTTGTATGGAGAGTAATTGAATCCCTTTTTTTGAGGTGCTAATACACAAGAAGATCCAAAGAAGCAGAAAAATACACATTTTGTTTCATGCAGCTCTAGAATATTTCACTTTAAGAAAATAAAGGCTAAATTTTGCTACTTTTCTTTAAGACTATTAGTCACTGGCTACTCAGTAATACTTATTCTGAGAGTATGAACTTATATTGCAGAACAGTTTCACTTGTTGGTTCAGTTAGAGGATTAAAAAAGAAGAATGAGTTTCTTGTTTCAGGCAGGATCTGCCTTGGAATGGCATTAAAAAGAGGAGGAATATGAGCTAGAGCAGGTAACTCAGGAAACCCTAAACAAGCCCCCTCACCTCCAGTTACCAGAGCCTGGGCATGACTGGTGGCAGTGTCTGGTATGACCCTGAGTGAGTCCTCCAGTCCTGGGGTCCCTTTTTTCAGTCAGCTCAGCTGTGAATAAAAATTTAGGCAGAGGCTGATGCTGACAAGAAGGTTTTAGGTTCCTTGGACATGGGCATTTTGCCATGAAAGCAAAAGACTAAAGGTATGTCTGTCTCACAGTATTTGATGAAAGGATGGATATTGACTTAAAATGCAGCTATTGGCTTGGCTGTGACATTGGGATTTAGCTTTCCCTCTCCCCCCAGTAATTAGGGTTTGTACTAGATGGGAGGGAATATGGCATCCAGAGAACTACTCTGGCTTTGCCAGCCATGAGCTTTATGTGACTGTGTAGGAGCAAAAAAGAATTAGTGGGTCTAACTGCCAAAGACCTTATTCTGATAACTACATTTTTTACACAAGTATGAAATAGAAGTCCTTGCACCAAAGAAAATGGTGATTTATTTGATGTCACAAGACTTGGGATAGGTCCAAGGATTATACTTCTGGTTTATGGAGGATGGAAAACAAAAATGGTGATGAACAGTATTGCTGAAATTTGTGCTGGTGCTCTCTAGACCAGGAAGAATTGGAACTGCTGAAAGGCAGCATGTAAAACAGGGGATGAAGAAGAGTGATAAAACATTGAAATCAAGAATTGAAAGCTAAATGTGAATAGGTAGAATAACTTTAAAAAAAAATGTCCTGGGAATCTTCATGAGAAAGGGGAATTCAACCTATGTCCTCTGGAAAAAATAGCACATTATGCTGCTGAAAAGAAGAGCTATCTTAAGGGGGACAAACTGGGTGAGAATCTAAGACCATATAAAAATGATAAAAATTCCAGTTATGCTCTCACTGTGCAGCCAGTCAGGACTGTAAAAAGGTTGTTTTTTCCCTCCTTGAAGGTGCCAACCTCTGAAACAGTGGTGGAAAAATATAGAGAAAACATCTACCCATACAGGATTAAATCCTGACAGGGAACTACTAATGGAACTCCAGTGCTTTATCTCGCCCTTCTAAATGGAGGAGATCTCCATTGATTATGTTAATTGGTAATGAATATTCTGCAAACAAATTATGGCATCCCCTTTGAACTGCCTCAGCTGCAGAGGGAAAACCCAGGCTAAGGTCATGCACATCCTGAGGCCAGCTTTCAGCATCAAATGAAAAAAAAATTCATCACAGCACCTGCTTGGTACTTGTGTGCCTGAACACCATGAAACAGCAGGAGCTCTTCTCCAGGCTTTGCTGATGGGTGATTGAGTCCAATTCAGTTCTCTAGATATGACTTCCCAGGTCACACTCCCACACTGTTGTTGACCAAAGAGTATTACAGCTATAATAGCATGGATTTATACTTTATATGTCTGGTGCCAGACTTGTGTACAGATGTATCAACAGTCTTTGATACCTTTCTGAACTAAAGATTATTTTGGCAGTTAATAAATGGTACCAAACACTTATAGCTTCAAAACATATGACATCATAATATTCCTTAACTATTTAACTGTCATAAATAGCTGTAGTTATCACTTGGTTTAGACCCAGTGACTTACAGTATGTTAAATAAACACTAACTCAAGTGAAAACAATTGTTTTGTTTTTATTTGCATCAGTGCAACCTCACTGAATTCACTGCAGTACATCTAAAATACAATTTGGACAGTAATTTAGCAAATTTTCTTATGTAGTAGAGCTGTTAAACCTCAGTAAAATATTTTAATAATTGATTGCTGTTTAATTAATATGCTATTGCCATTTTAGACAATTCAAAGTGGGAATTGACATTCTCTATTGATAAGTAGTACTATAATAGGCTTTCAATCTTGAGTTGAAGAAAAAGATCAATTGTAATATTAAGTTTGATTCAGTATAAAATTCATCACACATTTCCATTGCAGTGTAAATTCCTTCTTGCATCTTTTCTTGGTGCATATGTCTGTTCTTGGCCAGAACACCTTTATAAGGGGACAGATTGCATATCCCCTTGCTAGCTTTCACAAGAAGGACTGCACTACCTCCTCTTTCCCTTCAAAATGCAAGCATGCTGTAGAAAAGAGGAAGTAATAGAGTGGACAGATTCTTTTGTCAGAGTGTGAACTTAGGGCTGCTTTGGGCAGATGTTCTAGGAGAACTCTCTCATCTGGCCCCTCTGCTGTGCAGGGAGCAAAGGAGAGCTGATGGGTAGTAGTGAAGGAAGAAAGAGGTAAAGATGTGAGAGATAATGAAGTGTATTTAGGCAGACAGAAAAGAAAGATCTGCAAAAAGCACAGCAAAAATTAAGAACAGGGGAGATGTTGGAGGAATTTTTAGAATAGAGGGCCAGGATGAATTTGCACGAAGGGAGAATTGAGATTGGTGCATGTGGTGGGAAGGTAGAAATGCCATGTGCTTTACCTCCCTGACAGAGCTCATTGTATGAGCTATAGTCATTGACCCTAAGGAGTGCATTGACCACTTGTACTGCATCCTACCCACCCCCATGGATTTCAAACAAAGTCTGAGTCGTCATAGGAGTCACATATTTCTGCTGTAGCCAATACTTTCTGCTAAATCTGTCTGTCATAATGATGTCTCAGCAGGACTGGGCCTCATTCTTCTGTCACTGATCGGAGCAAATCCAATCGAAGCAAATTGGAGCCAATTGGTGCTTCCGTTGTGCAGTGGCAGGGGAATTGAACTCATTGTCACTAAAGATATATCAGTACTTCCTATTAATGTCAGTTTTCAGTTTTATAACATTTTGTTAAAAGTTCCCTCGGGCTGTATTTGCTATACAGATTTTCAGAGAAGGAAGACATATTTTATATTGAGAGCTCATTTTGGTTTATTGTTAGAGGATACTTGTGTTCAGAACTTGCAAGGGTATTAAATTCAACAAGTGAAGGCACTGTCTCCTTTATTGTAGCTATTGGTCAGCAAAGGGACAATTGACCCAAATTTTCATTGAATATTTGTGTTAGGTTTTGGACCAGTTTAACTAGAATTAATACTTCTTTGCTAAGCTCAATATTTGGCAGTATAGTCATGAGTTAGATTTTAAAACAGATAACTTTTAAAATATTATATGCTCTGTATTATTATGAAACGTCCATGTTTTGCTAGAAAAGGACTGTATTTTGCCATTGGGCATGAACATGCAACTTTTGCTAATTTAAATAAAGGTTAAAAAGACAATTTAAAGTATTATAATAGATTTTCATTTGCTATTTTTCTCTTTATTATTCTAAATAGATCTTAAAATATCATAGCTACTTTTATAAGTTTGAAGATATATTATTTTGTGACAGTTCTACTTTTGCTTCTGTTTTTATATTTTCATTGCTGTCATGATTACTATTTCTTGCACTGTTTATTTATGATGTCATTTTACCTTAAGGCTAGTTGTGGTGTAATTGTTCTGCCTTAAGCATCATTTTTCCCCATGGCATGAGGATGAACATAGTGAACAGAGCAAACTACAGATTGTTGCTGCTGACATTCTGTTTAGCAACAACAGAAATAAGCCTATGGCCCCTCTCATGGTGAGCTCTTCCATGTGTTTTTCTCCTCTCAGGCTTGCTGATGTAAATTAGGAGTAATACTACTTATCCCAGTGGAATATAGTGTTTCTCAGTGAGGAGACCTTTGTGGGGTTTGTGCCATATCACTAGTCATACAGAAATATAATTCTTGGAAGTGTTCCCTTTGCCCATGGTTTTGTCACAGTTTGAGCGTACTTGGTGTGGCACAGATTCCTGGTGTTCCCATGGAAGCAGGCACCTCAACCAAGAGTGTATAACACAGGGAAACAAAACACTTATTTATTGTGTTTACAACTTCTCTTGTCTGCCTTTAAAGGCTGAGTCCAAAAGCCATAGCATCTTTGTTAATAAAAAAGGAGTGGAACTTGGGCTGTTCCATGTGTTTACCCATGAAAGGCCATCAGCTTAGCCTTGTACTTATACCACAAAGTTCTTCCTGTTTTCTGCTTGCAGCAAAAGTCCTTCAGCTTTCAGAGGCTGATTCTCCATTTTTTGTTGTTTCACCATAGTTTGACAACATTCTTTTGGAAATCTGTTGCAGAGAATCCCTGTTGTAGACAATATGGAAGTTAGAGGAGCCTCTAAATGCTGTCATTTGGAGGGACCTTGACAGCCTGGGAAACGGACAAAAAGAAGCTGCACAAAATTTTTAAAAAGGTAAATGTAAGGCCCTGAAACTAGAAAGGGATTGATAATTAGTCCATGACTCAGTACAGGCTGGGTCTGACCTGCGTGCAAGGAGCTTTGCAACAAAGGCTTGAGGGCTGTGGTGGACACCAAGCTGAGCACTAGCCATCAACATGCATCTGTGGCAAAAAAGGGTAAGAACCTCACAGCTGCATTAGGTGGCACCTGGTCAGCACTGCAGGGCAGGTGACCCTTCCCCCCTACTCAGTCTCTTCTCAGGGGTGTCTAGTGAAAAACAAGAAGCAATGGGCACAAACTGAAACCTAGGAAACTCCATGCAAATGTAAGAAAAACCTTCCTTACTGTGAGGTTGATCAAACATTGGAGCAGGTTGCCCAGAGAGAAACGAGGAGTCTCCATCCTTGAAAGTGTTAAAAACTTGAATGGGGATGGCTTTGAGCAGCAGAGTTGGACAAGATGATGTTCAGAGTTCTCTGTCCACCTCAGTGATTCTGTGACTCCCTTATCAATACCCCTGCCTGTCACATCCCAACATAC
This sequence comes from Cettia cetti, assembly GCA_013401135.1. Classification (NCBI taxonomy): domain Eukaryota; kingdom Metazoa; phylum Chordata; class Aves; order Passeriformes; family Sylviidae; genus Cettia; species Cettia cetti. Next base: position 102,158 of record VZUI01083377.1, read on the forward strand.
ATTCAAATCTTTCTTTCAAATAATATCCAACCATGAGAAGAAATTGCCTATGTGCAGTGGAGACTTCAGCCCTCAGTCCTATTCTCAAAGAAATACCTGTATATGATGGAGGTGCTTAGAAATTGTAAAGGCATATGTTAATTTATAGTCCTTCTTCCTAGTAGTTCTGCTGAGAGTTTTGTAGCTTTACAGGTTTTGTTTGGGTTTTTGTTGTTTTGTCTGGGATTTTTTTAGATCAGCCTTTTACTGCAAGATTGCCCAATGCCTATACTTTTTACTAGCATACACCTACACAATGGATATTTTCACTGGAGGTACTTGTGCAGGACATCTGTATTTATTCCTAGTGCCTTTTCTGGGGAATGTGCACCCAGCAAGTGCTTCTGCTAGATTTTGTTATCTCTTGTATCTATTAGTTTTGTTTTAATCCTCTGGCCACACTGTTAGAAATACATCACACACCAGTCTTTTTTTTCAGTTCGGCTGAGAATTAAATTCTCTATTCCTACTTCTAGCAGGTCTCAGTTTATCTCAAATATTAGGTTAATAAGACATCATGTGTTTTTTATTTAATTTGTGGGATTTTTTTTTTTTTTTGTAAATATCTGTGATTCTCTAGCTTACTTCCAAGTGCTTCTTTTGTTAGCATCTGATTTTCAGTATAGAAGATGTTTGTTAGTTTTGACCAGGCACAGAGACAAGACATATATTTTAATATATTTAGTTGAATAAGCAAAATCCTGAAAAATAGGTTTTTTTCTGTCGCAAATACTTCTTTTCATAAATTCAGAATTTGATTTCTATGAGAATTTGCAAATACATCTTTTAAATTCACAAACATCCATCCTCATAGACTTGTTTGTTAAAATATTAAGAAGGTGATAAACAGAAAGAAGTTTAAGCATACTAATTTAAAGATATGAAATCAATTTGCAGAGACATTTCTTCATTATTTGCTCAGTTATAATTTGGACCAAGATGAGAGCCAGACCCCTAACTCATTTTAAATAAATTACTGAACAAATGATAATGACTTTTGGTCATTATCAGCATGGGCTTAAATTCATGCTGGTTTTCATCAGATAAAAGACTGTGTCACACTATGATTCCCTTGAGCCATCCAGTCCCTTAGCTATCAGCAGCACTTTAATTTTCTCTTAGAGACAGTATTATGTGAGCACTCAGCCTGGTTCTCTCAGAAAATGTGTAATTTTTCACTTTCAAACACAGATGTTCTACCAAGTTTCATCCAGAGAGGCTAAATCTACATTTTAAAGCAAGGACACCCTAGATCTTACTTTTGAAATAACATACAACATGGTACAAAGAAATAAATGAATATAATTGTATAACAAAAGCTATAAATCAGGCCCAGGAGACAAGAATAACAAAATAAAAGTGAAAAATTCACCTTTAATTACAGCGGTGAAGCCTCTGAGCCTGTGAAAACATTCATATGTAGAATTCTGATGCAAACATTCCTTAAAAAAGGATTTGCTGAACATCTCTTGAATATAATCTTGCAGATGAGAAAAAGTTTGTGGGTTTTTTCATTCTCACAAATTATATAATATCATTCTCAGAAAACTCTTGCTGGCATTGAACATATTTTATGTGTGGAAATCAAAATCAGGCCTTCAAAAAATATTTTGCATGAAATACTTTCTTTAAAAGCTCAGTCTTAAGTGTCACTATTCACCTTTTATTTCACTGGCAGAGCCTAATATTTTTTGTTTTCTAGATTTAACTAATTTCTAGATTTATCATCACACCAAAACCCTTCAGAATTCATGTTCTTTGTCACCAGGACATCAGAAAAATTTGAAAATTTCCTGAAGATTTGTGAACAGTTAATTTTTTTTGCATCTGGAGTCTGGCAGATAAAGAAATTCCAAGCTGTTTATGAGTTACCAACAAAGCCAAGCCAGGGACACATTCCCAGGGCCCATTTTTCATTGCCCTGCAACCTGTAGGGGCAAACAGCAACTGCAGCCGTCACAGACTGAGTAGCAGATTGTTGTTTCCTGAAAAAACAGAGAAATTAAACAGAGAACTCATACAGAACATACCTGAAGTGAGAATATTTGGGGCTCCTACTGCAGACTCACAGGCCCAGGCCTACAGATGACAAAAGTGCCCACGTGCTCAAGGCGTTGTGTTTAAACATCACACTGTTTGCTGATTGATGTAGGCAGGGACTTAACGGGGAAGTTTGGCTCTTTAGCTTTGTGTTTAGTCTCCTCACTCTTCTTCATAATGTCACTTGTCACAATTCTTTGTAGATATGTTTCTGAATTGTTGCCAGCATTTACAAAGAGATTAATTTCTCCTTCCACTCTGTGTGAGTTTTCTTGAGAAAAACAGTTAACATATTTGCTCTTCCTTCAAGCAGATTTTATCTTGCCCTATATAGAAATATCATGAGACATCAACAAAGGATATCTTTATGCTATATAACAAACACATATCTGTTTAATATTGTGCTTGTGAACATCTGACACTTTAGAAGTAGCAGAACTGTGATTCAGTTTCTCAAAAGAAAATAATACAAGGCAGTAGGCCCTAATATATTCTTCTGTGAAGAAATACCTGCAGGCAAGGATAATACACATATTCTCACGTAAGTCCTGACATCTTTGCTCAGTGAGTTTGGTTTGCATGCTCTCCTTGGAAGCTGGAGAGTGCAGAGAAAGCTAAAGTTTGATGCAACCCAGAAAATCCAGTGGGCTTCTTGCTGCAACCTTTGATTTCTCCTACACTTGCTGGTGGCACTCTGGGCACCTTCTTCAGAAGCAGCGAGCATTTCTCTGGCCAAGCTGGTTGCCAGAGCATCCAAGGTGTCTAATCCAAGTCAGAGACTGGCCTGCAGACAGAATTTTACAGTCACACACACCATGTTTAAAGCCTTATCAAGCCTGTTCTGACTATTTCTCTTCACTTACAGCAGAAGTAGAAAATGCCTGGTAAAATACATGGGGAGGAGCTGATGCCATAAGATCTTAAGAGTGTTTTAAAGCTAGAATCACAAGTTCCTGAGATACTTTGGTCCTGCAACACCCCTATGGCATCTTCTGTGGGTTTTTTGGTGTGGAAGAACACTAAAATTGAGAAAATTCTAGAGGTTTAAATTACTTAAGAGGGATGTCATGCCAGATGAACATGTAAAAAATGTGTCTGGCTACTCTTTTCTTGCTTTGTACACTACTTTAGTTTTCATATTGAGCTTGAAGTGTTTCGTTATGGACAAAACCATGTCTTAAAGCTTTTGAACAATGAGGATGATGATGGAATGTAAAACTTTCATTTATTTACAGCAGTGATTATTGCTAGTGACTTTTTGGAATTCTTTTAGAATGCTTGGGCTGTGGGTAGAGGTAATAACCGAGGGGAAAAAATTGTCAGCATGTTGAGTCAGACAAAGTTTAATAATTTTTCTCACTGAATTTAAACTAGGAAATAAAAGAGATAAAAGATTTCCAGTAAGATTTTTACTCCACCAAAGTCACTGCTGTAACTTCTGCTTCATCAAGACAGTATCACGTACCTTCCATATTTGTCTATTTACCTGTGAAGTCAATCAGACAGAAAGGGTAGGCTGCTAATTAAAAAAAAAAAAAAGAAAAAGGGTTTTAAACCTACTTAAGGAAATGGAAATTAGAAACATGTTATAGATTAATCTCACTTTGTAGAAACACTGTAATTTTCAGTTTTAACTTCAGATTTTTCAGTTGCTTTCAAAAATGTGAAAAAAAATGTGGCTTTGTAAATACTTTAGTGTTTCTTTCATACTTAAAACCACTGAGTTAAGTGAGAATGCATGTTGGATACAGTAAGAAAGATTATGTTTTCTTTAGTATCTATGTTTTTTATCATTACTATTCTTTCCTTGTCTGGAAGTGCAGAAAATTCTAGGATTTTTTTTTTTTTTTTTTGTTTAGGTAAATGGCATTAGATAAATGCATAAATTTGCTTAAGCTTCAATGGGTTACTCTGACTTTTAAGGCTATTACTTTTCCAGTTGCAAGCAATAATGATACTGCAAAGATATTCGAGTGGAGAAAATATTTAAATAAACTCTCTTCATCCAAAAATGAGATGCAGCATATTTACATTTTTATTTGATGAAGCCTGTTCCTGCTATCTTTGTTCTTAATTTGGTCTCAAAAGAATTAAGAGTAAGAGGAAAAATAGTCTGTAAATATGTATGAAATCAAATTTAGAGGGTAGGCTAAAAGGTATTGACTGCCAGCAGTGCTAAACAGCAGGAGGCAAAATTTCCTCCATAGTTTTCTTCTTGGCTGGAAACACATTGCCTTCCATCTAGATTATTTAATCCTCAAAATGCACATCAAAGCTTCTCATCGGGTGGTGTATGTCTTTACAGGCAGTTGAATGTCAAAGATCTAGCTTAAAGATTTTTGAAAAATGTAAAACATAATAGATCCCAGATAATAACACAGCAGTGAAGCTCCTCTTCTGTTCCTTCCAGCAAAGGACTGGTATTGCAGGTTGTAGCTAATCCTTGTGGCAAAAGAGCAAATTTCCTAGATGAGAATTTGTGACATCCCTCCAACAGATAGAAATAAAATGATTGAGTCATGTTTCTGGACTAATATTAGCTTGTTAACAATTCCCTTCTCTCTTTACACTTGTGGCTTGCCAGAACAATAAGTTATGAGTTATCTCACTCCTCCAGCCCAATTAGACAGTGGAAAAATGAATGCAAAATATGTATGAAACATTTTCTGCTTGTATATTCTTAACAGGATGCAGGCTTCGACGCTGTCCCTCTAAATTAATTCAGTCTCTGGCAAGAGCTTATTCCTTGAAAGGATTGCATCAATTCTCATGAATGATTATCCCCTTCTTAGGGAGTATCTTAAAAACCTTTTTAACAATTTTAGTTTGCATTTCTGAGCTTGAATTTTACTCTGACGCAAGTATGTAAAATAGACAGGCATTTGTAAGGAGCTCCACAAGGAAACTACAGGAATGTGGTAGCTCAAGAGTGTTTTTCATTTTGGTGATATCCCTGCTACAGGAGCCAGGCTTACCCCATAACAGCTGCCAAAACCAATGGGGCAGAAATAAAAGAAAATTGAGAAATAATAATAAGACCCATGTCATTCTGCAGTAAAGATTCCTGTTCTTTACTTCCTTAATATTATGTTTAAATACCAGTGATACAATATTTCCTATAGATGGCTCAGCTGTGACACAGAAATAAGGCTGATTACCCAGGGGTTTCATTTCATGTCTGTTTAAGACAGACTTATTTTTAAAATCCTGGTTAGTCTTGTTCCCATCTCTATCCATGACCTTCCTTTTCTTTTTTTGAGTTATCTTCTCCTTGTAGTAGTGTTTCCTTTCAAGCAGTCTTATCTCTGGTGGTGTCAATGCTCTCGCTCTCTCTGTTTCTGCTCCCTGTGAACCACTGAAGTGGCAGGATTGCAGAGGCAGCCTGGCCATGCTGGAGGCAGCCTTGGGAATCTGGGCTCAACAGGTGTAATACTGTCCAGGTGTGCCTCTGCTTCTGCCTTTTCTTCTCCCTTGGCAGGCAAATGAATCAGCATTTGCTCTACTTTCAGAGCACAGATTAGTCAAACTTCATCCTCAATACACAACCTTTGACTTGTGTGAGAGATGCTCTTTGAAGTCAAAGAATGATTCAGTACAATACGTGGCCTTTCACTTCTAGCTGAAAACTGATCTTATGAGATGCAAAGCCACAAGTTCTCTTCACTCACTGACTGATTTAAAGTCTCATTGTGTCTTAAGAGGTGCCTAGTGCTACTTGGGTTGAGACTATAACAGGGATTTACTTTATTGTTAAGTAAGTGCACAAAATCAACAGCCGTGCCCAATGAACTCAACCGTCATCAAATAATGACCCATCTTAAAAGTAATCTTGTGCTAATTATTTACAGTAAAAAGAAGCTATAACGTCAAATAAATGCATCACATAGGCACTATAAATTTAACTATAGATGCATCCAAACAATGAGGAATGTGCATTTATCACCTTGAAGCATAACTTTAACTTTTTTTAAAAAATGGTCATTTAAATATTTCAAATGTTCTTTTAAATATTTTTAGTTGTTTTGACTTTTTTATTATTAATATTTATTGCTCATTTGTTTCAAGTATAACTGACTGTAAATGTAATTCTTATATTCATAATCCGTTTCTTTAGATAAGCGTGATTTCTTAGTCATAAAAGTGATTTGTTTAGAACAGCCTTTTTTTATCTTGTCCACTAAGTTCTATCACTAAATGCAAAATAAATACAGAGCTTGCAGAAGTTTATTGACAACTTTTTCTTGTGAAAAAATAATTTTAAAATTTAAAAGCCTTAAAACCTAACAGAAAGGAAGTAGATTTTCTGCTAAATGACAAATTGATGTTGATTTTGATGGGAAAATACAATCCCTAAATGTTTTTAGTGGCATCCTCTGTGAACAGATTTTATAACAATTCTGTATTTTCTGTAGACAGAAACTGGATGTCAGAGCCTCGTCATCTCTGGTCAGCAAAGTGGTTTGTCTGGAGAGTTTTCCACTATTGAGGCATCAGTAACTCATCGGAATATTTGTTGGGCTTTTCTGAAAAAGAAGTAATTGTCTGTCAAGAAAAATCTGGAGTTTTCCTTGACATCCCCTAGGACCTGTAACCCAGTCCCCGAGGCCAATTCCCAAAAGCTTTTGTGCAAAACAAATACACTGTTCCTCTAGACTCTGGCTATTTGTAGCACAGAGCAGCAGGACTTTGCCTGGTTCTTCCCTTGTGTGAAGCCAAATGAGCGACATCCATTAATGAAGCACATACTGAGCCTCAGACAGACATCTCACTGAGGGTGGCAAAAAGAAATTTCTAAAATGAAAGTTCCAAATGTTGTTTCTGATCTGAAATCTAGCTTTTTGAGTCATTAAATGTCAATAGGCTGCTAAACCATACAGAGAGGTGAAGAATAGCACCTAGATACTAGGTAGGTCGTAACTGTGCATATAAACAAACAATCCAGTTGTTTAAGGGTTATAGAAATTTAAATGCAAATAGTACTTGGTAATAATGCCCTAGAGACTAACGTTGTAGTCAGTTTCTGGAGGATGCAGCACTGTAAACTTAGTTTTTGCTGCTGGTTTCCTTAGAAACTGGAGCAAGATATTGTTCAGGACACAAAATAATATCCTGTTTTAGTGACTGAAGATCTTGAACTAAAAAGTAATTGATTTTGCTTGGGACACTGGATTGTCATGTGCTCTTCTAGGAAATATGGCACATCATGTCTATGTGTTGAAATGGTTTCAAATCTTCTACTTTTGTTCTAGTGATCTCACTGTGTAAGTACTGAAAGTATTGAAAAATAAGCTTTTAAATCATTCAAGGGGTTAGTTCACTCAATGCACCTGTGAGCTTTAAATACTTTACCAATAATCTAATCACTCCCCAAGCATTACCACTATTCTACTTCTTATCAAGAAATAAATCTTCGTGGGTACCTTGGTTATGAAATGCAGCATTTAATGGTTTTTTGCAAGTAAATGTGTATAAAGTATATAGTAGATTAATTAATAAGCCATTTTGGAATATGGGCTAAGCACAGATTAAGTGCTACAGAAAACTGCAAATAGTTATGCCTATAGGGAGACTAAGCTTTCAAGCTTTTGTTCATGAGGTTGAGTGTACCTGAATGAAGCATTTCTTAAGACTATTTCAAGTGGACACTGTTGCTTTGATTTATGCAGCTATTTGAGTGGATAAATGTATATATAAGAATACTTAGAACATGTCCAAATTGAAATGCACAAATCAAATGGTCATTGGTTTGTATTTACATGGTCTAAATGTGAAGATTTGTGATAGGGTAATATAAGTAATGATCTGTTGATACTTTAAGAACAGAATTCTCTTGTGGTTGAACAATATAGAAAGAGAAAAAAAGTTAAAGAAAAGGTAATAAATTCATGTGAATGTCATTTTTGTAGATCAGTTTTGTTTTTTCAGTTTTATTTAGGAAAAGACTAGTATTTTCAGTTGAGATGTTCTAGATTTTTGACTTCTAAGTGAAATTATATCATTAAAGATGTAAAATTTTCACTTTCTGAAAATTCAGTCCGTGTTAGCCTAGACAGAGCACCCAGAAAATAAGTCAAAAGATTTTGGAAATATTGTTCTGGTTTATAATTTTTTTTATGGTATAACAGTTGCTCTTTCTTCTACCTCGTTTTAAAATATGTTTCATTAATAGTCTATGCATTCATCCTATGATTTAACAAATCCTGTCAGAGGTATTGCCAGTGAGCATACACTGCTTCCTTGTCAAATTCTTAGTTATTAGTTAAAAGAGTGTTCTTAGTTTTATACCTTCTCAAAATACATGATACATATTTGTTTTGTCTATTCTCTGTAAGACAAATACAAGGCTGTTATGTTGGCAAAGTGAAATTGCATGCTTCATATAAACCTTTTTATCACTGTGTTTTTGTGGAAATCATTATTTCATGGGTGTTAAACACAGATGAAAGATTATTCACAATTACTTCTGCAAAAAATGGATTTTATAAAGGGCACTTCCCCAAATTTTCTTTTAATATATTTCAATTTACCATTTGATTATGTGAACATTTTTCATGTCAGCTTTGGATGTGTATCTTTTCCTTCTCTCCCTCCATGCATATGTCACTTTTATCCAAATAATAGCCCTTTTTTATTTCCAAATGCTCTCTACACCCAGAAGTTCATTGTTTAACAGTTTTCTTACAAGGACATTGCAGAAAAATCAATAAGAAACAAATATACTATTATACATTCAATTCTGTTCAGGTATTAATGTTATGGCAAAGAAAAGTTGGAGCATTCATGAATTTAAATATTTTTCATATAAACTATGTAAATATAATGATTAACAATCAGCTACATTCACTCTTCAAGACATGCAATGTAGCATTTTCCTAATTACACTTACCAGTGTGGGAGGATATGACTACAGAGAAAGATTAAACTATTTGTATTTATTCAGTCTTATTTTATAGCACTAACCAGGAAACTCATGCAGTATTGAATGCAAGAATCCAGAATAACCTGAAGAATTTGATTAGGGTGGCAGCAGCCTATGCCAGGCTTGGGATGGCATCATCTGCATCAGCAGTCATTTCAGCTACCTCTCTCATCTGTTATTTCACTGCTGATAGTGTGATTTAAAACACAGGCAAAATTACCACTTAATATTATGGTTTTATCTATAAGCTTTTCAAACAAACAAAGAAACCCACCCGGTAGGCAGGTTTCTGTTTTCAGTTGTTCATGTTTTATTAAAATAAACATGCATTTTGCTAGCAGTGAAACTAATGAAACCTGGTGTGCTAATGAAACTCTGTGTCTAGTGATGGGATTCTGTGAAGACTTCTAGGGCAGAACTCAAACTGAAGATTTCTCTGAAATTAGGGCATGTGTAATGTCCCTCCTGTCCCACATAATCTCTGGTGCCTATGGAAAGATGAGATCATATTTTAGTCTTTCCCAGAGCAGGTGTCCTAATTGTTTAGGGCTTTTTTACAATTTCTTTTAACATCGGCCTATTCATACAATATTTAAAGAACCTCAGTATCTGTACAGCTACATCAGATATGCATCAGATATGTGAAAATAGGAAAAAAACCCTGACAACTTACTGAGGACAGGAAAATCATGTAAGCAGAGGAGCTCTCCTTTCCTCTGCCTGTGTATTCTGGTCCATATCAAAAGCAGTGTTGCCAGCAGGTACAACTTCCAGTCTGGCTTCCTCAGGAGAGGAAGCACAGGGACCTGTTGGATGAGGTCCTGAGGAGAGCCACAAAGATGATTAAAGGGATGCAGCATCTCTCCTAGGAGGCGGAGAGAGGAGTTTATTCAGCCTGGAGAAGAGAAGGCTCCAGGGAGACCTTACTGTGGCTTTTCAGTACTTAATGGGGGACTGTGAGAGAGATGGGAGGGCCTGTTGTGATAGGACAGGGGTAATGGGCTAAACTAACAGAGTGTTGATTTAGATTAGATGTAATGATGAAGTTTTATATGATGAGGGTGGTAAACCATTGGAATTGGTTGCCAGGAGAGGCAGCAGGTACCACATCTCTAGAAACATTCACGGTCAGGTTGCATGAGGCTCTGGGGGCAACTGATCTAGCTGAAGATATCCCTGTCTAGGGGAGGGGGCTGCTGGACTGGATGACCTTTGAGTATCCCTTCCAACCGAATTATGCTATAGACCTAGGTGTGTTACACTCCAGTAGCTCTTTGTGGGGCCCCTTCCCAGCAATGCCAGTGCTGGAATTGTCCCTCTGACTCCATTTTAATGGCTACCAAGCTACTGGAGTGAAGTGGAAAATTTATGATGTCTAATGGAGCTGTAATTGCTGCCGGCTCGTTCTGAGGCTTACTTCACCTTGTCATCCCTGTCGTTCTGTACTCTGATGTCAAAGTATCAGTCTGGACCTGTTTGTCCCCCATGCTGTTCACAGTAAAGCTTTGAGAAATCTGGTGCTTATGACTCATTATTGTCTTGAGAAACTTAATGAAACAATTTTATTAGTTTCTGTAAGACTTAGACTTTTCAGTTTTTCAAAAAACAGATGTTGGAATTTGATTGTTATTGAGTAATGGCTTGCCTTCATAGGGAAAATGATGTGTGGTTTATACTTATGGTACGAAAAAGGGCACCAGATCCTGCAGTATATTACTTTATTAATTTGTAGTATATTTGCACAAATTAGCAAGGATGTTTTAGTTCAAATACCCTGATGAACTGCTGTGTAGTCAGCCTGTGTTAAAATAATTCCAAAATTAATGTTTGATGATGTTGACACTTTGGTGATGCTGTGATGTTTACATCACAGCAAAGATGCCTTTAATCAACTGAGTGCAGTGTTTTGAGATTATTGAGTAGGTGGTTTTAAAGGCTAAAGAGTGAGCCCTGGGAATGATCCCCAAAACTGGACATCTCGTTGTTTGCTGACCACACTGAGGTTGTGAGTATGAGGAGATGATTCTAGTAGGACCTGGTAAGGATACCTGTTTGACTAACAGGTGAAGTCAACAAATGGTGAAGACTAATAAATATTTTTCTAGTTTATTCTATTTCCTGATATTTACTATTTATAGAAACGTAATTCATGTAAAAGCTAAAAACAGCTGGTAAGCATGTTTCTAGGAAAGCAGTTAATAACAGTGTTTGACTACATGGGCCTTACTCAGCAGTCAAGCATAGATTCAAGTGGGAGAAAAAGGAGAAGGGGGAAAAATTGTGTTAAGTATTTGGACCCACCTATCTGCTAAGTTCCACTTTTGCTGTTTAAGATGAAGTAGTTGGTTGGTTCTTTCTTTTATAAATTTTTAGAGCTTTTTAAAATTCTGATGAAAAAAGCTGACAGTGCCACAATCTGCTTTGTTTGGAGTTTAAAGAAGCCTCAATGTTTTTAGTATCACAAATTCAACAAATGGATTCTCAGAGATGTTAGTACAAAAATAAAGAAGGAAAACAGACCCAGAGCAAGAATGCTACTTGGAAATTATATAAAAAAAATATAGGAAGATTATCAAAGTGTCTAAGAGTCTACAGAAATAAAGAAGGCAAAGTATTGTGCTTGCATAGCTTGGCATATTGTTCTCTAGTAAAAGGACAGAATTTGCAATCATTGCATACTGAACAGATTCCTGCAAATTTGAACATTACTGTCCCCTTGTGACTTACAGTCTTATTTTTTGCATATTTTCTTGCATTTAGAGAGTAAGTTATTTGAACTGTGGTCTTCCTAACATAAAATATCAGAGTCCTTTATAAAACCTTCATACGGTAAGATTTTCGAGCAATTCCTTAGTGCTGAATAGAAGGTTTTTTATCTGATCCTACCTGTGCCTTGCTCTCTAAATGAGGCCACATCAGAAGGTCACAGCAGCTGACAAAAATGCTTCTGCATCACTGTGGTGAGATCAGCTCCTGCCCAGTGTCCAGGTGTCTGATGTGATGTGTGGCCCTGGATATCTTACAGTCACACGTCTTGTATTCTCACAGTTCAGAAACTCGTGTTCTATACTGGTATAGTTTTGCTCATAATTTATAGGTAGGTAAAATCTTAAACCTAAAGAGAGATCTCAAAACTTAATGGAGTGTCTAAATGGACACAAATTTAATGACTCTCTACATGAAAATTTTTAGCAGCGTACATACTTGAAAAGAATAATATCCTTACAGCCTCAGATGATACAAAACACAGGTTACTTGTAACAGCCCATCTTCTATTTCCCGTGCACTAGCAAGTGTTGCAGATCTCACCAGCTGCTGGCATGGAAATTTTTAATTATAAGATAGGTTCTAGTCAACTGCTCTATATTTCAAGATGATGTGGAAAAGGGAGAGTTATATGTGAAACCATAAACCATTGAAAATAAAGGGAGTTAGGAATAGCTGCCGAAAGAAGAATCCTGGTAATGAGAAAAGAACTAAATTGTGATAGTAGTATAGGATAATGTCATTTTCTGGGATGGTGGAATTCATTGTTGTGATTCACAAGTTTCTATTCATGAAAAATGAGGGCAGAGAATCCTCAAAAGGCTGGTGTATGTCCTTCCTGAAGAAGATGTTTTTAGAAACGCATTGTATATCCTGCATCACCTGGATTTGGCAAATAATCTAATGATGTTTTTAAAAGTGAATCACAGTAGACCCTGTTCTTCCATATAAAGTTGTATATAAAAATAATTATATGAGGTGGATTTTTTTAAAATTTAGCTTTGTTTGTTTGTTTGGTTCTTTTAAACCAAGGCATAAAGGTCAAGTTACCTTGAGTTTGGTTTTATTTATTAATCCAAACCTTCTTGTAGGGCATGTAGTAGGGAACTCAAGTCCTAAGTTAGACTGGGGAGAAGAGGGATGGGGAAAATATCTTTTTAATTTTTTTTTTCTCCTTGAATATTCTGCTTTACTTTGAATCACGTTATGCAAGGAGAAAAAATCTAACCAAACAAAACCTGCCTTGTGACCAGGTCTCGCAGCTACTTCTGTAGCTTATCAGACCCTGTTCAGCATCTCACCTCTCAGATGTGGACAAAGTTATTGTAAGTGGAATTAATGTCTTCTGCCCTAAATGAGTTTTGACTCCATGCCTACGCCAAGACACAGTGAGAGAAGCCTGTCTAGGTCCAGGGCATCAATTCTTTACTTTCAAGAGTATCAGTGTGTGGAATTCTGGTAGTCTGTTAACTAAAAGCCTGAATTTTATCTGAAGTTTCAAAGCCAAAGGATTGTTAAAGACTGAACCATACTGCCAGAGACATTTTTCTTTTGTCTATCTTTCCAGTCTGGTGAGCTACCTTTTTTTTTTTTTTTTTTTTTTTTTTTTCCCATGAAACTGGAATCATGAATTGCAGGAGGTTCACTTTTGATGAAAAGTTACTGCAAGAAAAAAACCTTGTGAGTTCTTTGCCCCAGAAATACAGATACCTGTCAAAAATGGATTTGTGGAGGAAATCAAGAAGAGGACTAACAGCTCCTACTGCACTTCTGAATTCCCTGTATGGGTCAATGGCTTCTTGTATGGATACATATCCAGCTCAGATCTGTCCCCACTGTCAACCAAAATTTAATGGGCTATTGGAATATTACATAGAAATTTCTTAGATAAAAAGATTATATTCTCACATATATGCTTGGAAAGTGCATTTAAAAATACTTCATACAGTAGCCTCTAAAACAGTCTTACTTTGAGAAATATGAATCCCAGATTTCCTGCCAAGTCAGAGCATTGCATTAAGAGGTCCACTGAACTATGGATAAACAATGCTAAGAGTTCTGCATGAATACTGAGTGTTTGACTGAGGCTGCAGAAAAGCATCTGCTTTCTTTGCTGTGTCCTGGAGAGATAAACACCTTCAACTGTACCTCTGACCTTCTCCATCTAACACACTCCATCTCCTGACGTAGTGATGACATGTTGATCTCCTCTTTGGACTCTGAGTTGTGCAGCTCTTCTCAGCTCTGCTTTTCTCAGCCATCTGTGTGTAGCATGATGTGCTTTGCAGGACCCCAGTCTCCCAGGCCTGTGCTGAGTAATGTGCTTCCATCTCTGCTGGAGTTTTGGGCTCGGTTTGTGGAGCCATTGGTTCAAGCATTTGTGGCTGCAGGTCCTGAGTCCTCCCCAGTCTTTCAAAGCCATTTCCCTCTGTAACTCTGGCTGTCTGACCATGCAAATACCCCCATCTGACGCTGAAAGTCTTCCTTAGCCTTCCAAGAGCCACCTCCTGCAAAAGACTGTTCTTCCCAGTTTACTGCCTTTTCTTTGTTTCAGTTCTTGCTCTTAGTACTGCATCCTCTCCCCTCCATCCTTTTTTTCTGTAATATCTGCTGATCCCATTTCCTGGAAAAAATATCCATCATTCCCATTTGACAAATGCTTCCTCTTCTTAAAAATAGTACGGTAATTTTTACCCGTTTTCCAGTCAGATAAGTTGTCTTTACCAATAACAGACAGCAAGCTTCACATCCCCTTTTCCTTGCTCAAGACCCCTGTTGGAGCAAATCATTCTGCAGCAAATTAAATTATCCTCCACAGTCTGTTTAGACAGAGTTAATGTGCATCACTTGAGTTTTCTCAGACAGCAGGGGGTTCTCAGGCCACAAAGTAAAATCCTCCGTTGAGTCTGTAATAAATCAAGTTAATTTAACACCTCAGACCTACAAAACTCGAATTTCCTGCTCCACTTCTAGGAGGAAAGCTCACATGAGAGCAGGCTAAGTAGCCTCTTCCTTGGAAAAAAAGCATCACAAAAACCCAAAAGATGTGAGGCTGTTCAACAGAGGAATACCAAGTTCACTATTTCAATGCCGCTACATGACTTTTCCTAAACAGACAACAGTGTTTGTTATACTTAAGCTGCAGGTTTTGTATGATTTGATAGTTTTGGACATCATCTTCTTTTTTCTCAAAACAATCTCCAGAATCTGAGGTAGTTTTGAAAATGAGATTTTTGTTTGCTCATTTTTAATGATGAGGTAGGGAAAGCACTTAGTTTTTATGGTTGCAGTGGCTATGTATGTGTAGCTGTTTTTAATGCTGCTGATTCACTTGGGTGTGGCACTGTGACACCCAAGATTAAATTCCTTGGGGAGTTCTAGTATTTTCAGACATGTACAACATCTTTTATTTAGAATTGATTCCAAAAAGGATGATCATTTTCTTAGTTCCTTTTAATTCTGGGCAGCTAAAATTTACATGGCAACCTTCTGAGAAGAAGATATAAAAGGGAAAAGTCTCTATGAGATGAACAAGAAGTTACATGAATAACTCCTATTATTAATAATAGGAGTTGTGTTCCTTTTCCCTACAAACTCTGTTGAAAATTTTATCTCTAAAGAAGTTGACAACAAATATGCTTTCCCTGTTTAAGTTGCAAAGCACAGTAACATCAAGGTCACTTGCTCCATTTGACGGAAGGAAAAAAGCACTGTATAAAATATGGATAGAATGTCAATCAAACCCGGGTTTGTAGTATACACTATGGTAATGTGAGTCATATTCCTTTTTTATTTTTAAACACAACTAGATATGGTAGTTTGGCAGCAGTGTTTTCACAAAGAGAGCGCCTTCAAACTCTTTCATAGCAAGACTGGAAATCCTGCCAGGTAAAAAAAAAAAAAAAAGTTATTGAAAACCTTTCTTCCCTTATAGGCCCATTTTGACAGGAAATCTTTGAGAGACAGCAGCAATGAAGTGCCCAGAGATTTCATCTGTCTTCTTTTGCTTCAGGAAATGCTGAGCACAGGCTCCCCTATTAAGCAAAATACACGAAATACCAAATCCCCTTAACGATGATCTTCAGACTACTCTTAGGTTGACAGCTTTCTGTGTCCTAGTCTGTCAAACAGGGCCTGTTACTGAGACTCATATTACTGGGACCAATGTGAAAGTTTTCGACATTACTTTTAGGAGAAAAAACATATTGTCAGTGCTTTCAAGTTATCTCATCCAATTAGTTTTGTAGGGACTTAATCAGAATAAAAAATATCTTACTAGAAATATATTGTTTCACGTTGATTTTTCTTCTGCTCCACAATGCTGACATAAAGATCCAGTTTGAAAGCATTGTCTGTCATTCTGTGTGATTCAGTAAAATTCGGCAAATTTTAGCTGCTGTATTATAATTTCCAATAATATTTTTTGTTTGTTTTTGACAGATGCCAAATTTAAAATTTAAATAATGTTTCGAGAATGAAAATGACAGCTTGCAGTAATTCTGCAGGTGTCCAAGCAGATGTACTTCCAAATATAATTAGATGAAATATGTAGAGATTGCAGGAAATATGAAAAAATTGACATCAAATTTTCATGAGTAAACTGTGTGTGTTTGGGCATTTTAGCTAGCTTAAAACTATTAGCTATTAAGAAACATTCATACACTTATAGAACAATGAATGCACATTAAATGCAAAATAGTTCAAGAAAAAAAACCCCAAGCTTGTATTTGAACATAGAGCAGGAATTAAAAAAAAGGTTAAGTGCCTTGCACTGGTATAGTCTTAAGGAGTTTCCTTCAGGAATTTTGTCAACCAGGTAAGTAATAGAGAGGGATGTGTAAGAAACATTCCAAAACATGGATTCTGCCCTCTAACTATTATTGAACAAAGTGATTTTGCTAGTTGTATTCACAATTTTTACTAGAGGCAGAGAAAACAGAAAGAGAAAATTAATATGTGTATTAATTTCCAATAAGGTGTATGAATTTCACTGTGTGCAGAGGTAAAGATAGGAATGAAAGCTGATTTTTGAAGTTTTTCCTGCTTAAATGTATGTCCTCACTGCCTACCAACAAAATACTTTCCTGGAGTGGCCTTAGATATTAAACATTCTTCGTTTTTTTTATCATCTAGTGCTTTACCTCAGAACCATTACAACACAAGCTGAATACCACAGACGCTGGAAAACTGGCAATGACTTAGTAAAGGAAGAAAACAAACATGCTAAAAATAGTACAAAATAAGACCGGTATCTCTGTAAGTTTTCTTTTATTATCTCAGTGGTAAATGGTTGTTGAATCAAATAAACAAGTAATCCTAAATATAAGGATTGGAAATTAGGATTCTCACTCATCCCTTGAATATAACTACTTGTCTTAACCTGTTTGAATTTAAAATCTTCCTCTTTCTCTTTGTTATCTACAACCCAAATAACCTCAGTTTCTTCTCCCAGTACAATGATGTAGCTTTATCAAAAGATGTTTCTGATGCCTTGTCATCTAGCAGCCTATGGCATAATGTATGTCACTTGAGAAATAGAAAGTGTGATCCTGAATATGCTAAAGCAGAAGAAAGAATTGAACCTAGATTTCCAATTTGCTGAGAAAGAACTTTAAAGACCAAGGTATCCTACTAAGTAGTAGGCAGACTTGCTTCCTACAGTGGCTATCTCAAAAGAAAGTTGTGCTTATGCTACTTCTCTCCTTATGGAGAACATAAAGAATTTTAAAACCTAATCAAGGAACACAGGGCTATGTAAAAAACCCAACCCACACCAAAAATTCCTCTCCCATGCCAAAAGCTGTTTAAAAGCAAAAGTGTTCTGAAGAGCCTGTTGCATTTGTACTCATCAGGAATGTAGAAGGAATTAGATCTGTTCTTCGGCTTTTTCCCTTGGGCCTGATTTCTGCTCAGCTGAAGGAAATGAGGAGTTTGTAATTGTCCATGGAGGTCACTGGAGCACACAGTGGTGCAGTAACGGGGTGGGAGGAGGAAAGATGTGGTGACTGCAGTGCTGCCCATACTGCTGCCCATTCAGGCCAGAGATGGAAGAGAGAGCACTGCTTATTCTTTTTTATCTTTCTTTTCCTTCCTTACTTGGATCAGTAGTAGTAAAGATTTGTTGGTCTTTTTGGCTGTCCTCCAGCCTATTTCCTACAGCAGTTCCCTGGGAGTTTTTTTTTTTTTTTTCAAATTTCTGTTATCTTAAGCCATGGGACATCTGACATGGTGCTTTGGCAAAGGATTCCTCAGTTTAATCAGCACCACTTCAGCACTGTGTTTTGACATTGAGTTACAGAGACGGTTTTTTTGAATTTTACCTAAATTTAAGTCTCAAAACCAGGAACAATTTATCTTCTGACATTTGCTACTAATAGTATCTGAATTCCTGGTTAATCTTCAAGGGATCTTTTTATAAGTTCTTTCACAAATGCACCTCTGATTTTTTTGGACTTCAATCTGGTAGCGGAATCATGTTAAAACTGTCACTATGGCAGTTTTTATATCCTTCTTTCTACCTCTCAGTGGAACAAATTGCCATCCAGACTGTTCTGTGGAGGAAGCTTCCAGCTTTCTCATTGTTTAAATACACAAAGTAAAATAGTATAGAAAACTCTAAATGTAGAACTTCACATTCTCTTCTACCACAATATATTTGTTTGTGTAGGAGTCTTGGCTTGAGCATTTTAGTTTTTGGTTTCTGCTCTTTTTATCTTTTTCCATACACAATATGATCCTTTTTCTCTAGTCTATTCGTTTTCAAGTAAACTTTCAATGTGACATGTTTATATGTGTTTCCATTTTATCTTCTACTTTATTTACCCATTTTAGATCAGATGTTTTAATTAACTTAAAAATAACTATAATGTAACTGTATGATTGCAGACTGAACATTGTAAAACCAATATGTGTTCCTTTTTCATGGGGTCCTGTGATGGGATGGATAATTTTTTACCACCATAAAAAAAATATTGGAAAGATTTCAGGCAGTGGAAAAGCTAAACAAAGATTTGGGGGCAGTTGGACTTGTGCCTCCTCAGTCTTCACTTCCTAGAGATAATGTCTGTGATGCTTTTGAAGCTGTAAAGATGTGAAACAAATCTTATGGCAGATGCTATCATCCCAAGTTGAGCTGAGTCTTTTTCAGGCCACTAACTTAAATGGTTTTTGGATTAGGCCCTAAAGAAAAGGATGTCATCTCTGAGATGTGAAATGGTTTTTCAGAACATCCAAGGATAAGTATTGCAAACAGATTTGATTTCATAGAGAATCTTTCTTTTCTCATTACAATGGATTTATCTAAACTGTCAGAAAATGTCAGATCTTCTATTTGTGCCCCACAGGACTCTTCTGCAGCATCTTATTCCTTTTTCTACACTTTCTCCTTGCTGCAACACCTAGTGTTTTTGCTAAAATTTTAGATATTTTCACTAATATCTTTGACCTCTGCAAACACAGGCTGTCTTCTTGTTGTCATCAAATAATACACTACTTACAGAAAACTCTTTTCTGTGTTTTGAAATAGGCTTTCAAGTGCATGTTAAAGGGACAGTTTCACTGTAATCCTCAACAATTCTAAGCGATGAAATATTCCATCAGTTTGACCAGGTAAACAAAGTTTGCAGATGCCAGTGATTCCTTGCTCCTGTTAAAAGAAATGTGGTGCCACACGAGGCTGCCGAGCACTGGCATTACTCATTCAGCTGCTGACTTCTCTGCAAACTATGGTAGGAACCTTTGACG
Source organism: Cettia cetti (assembly GCA_013401135.1). Taxonomy (NCBI): domain Eukaryota; kingdom Metazoa; phylum Chordata; class Aves; order Passeriformes; family Sylviidae; genus Cettia; species Cettia cetti. The sequence goes on from VZUI01083377.1 coordinate 121,665, forward strand.
CTGCTTCCTCTACACTAGTCAGCTACTTATTTTTTTCCTATCCTACACCACTTTTGCCACAGTATACAGGGTGCCCTTGCTGCAGAAGTCTAAATGATGAAATGTTTTTTGATATCTGTACTAAAATACTGCTGATGGTGCAGCATTGCCTGTGAAGTGGGTGAGCACGGCTTGAAAAAGCAAAAGACTTCAGCCAGTGATGTGCATATATCAGTGTTTTCTGTGCAGAAGCAGCTGACAGCAGGATAATCCAGGAGGATAATGCAGGTGCAAAAATAGGAGAAAGAATCAGTCCAGAGAGAATTTCTCTCAGCTTCTAAATTCTATAAAAACTTATTTAAGTTCTCTGGGGTTTTGAAGATGAGAATGCTGCCTTGTTTGCTAGAGCGAGATGAGACTTTCCTGCTGATGATTAAAAGCTAGAGTAGAAGAATATTAAATGAATGGGTACATGCAGAATGAATCAATAAGATTTTCAGTTCTCTATTGATGGCTGAGAAAGAAGGAGTGAAACTACACTGTGAAATAATAATGCTTTAATCCAAATAGTAACCTGCATTTTTCTTGAAATGACAAATTCTGCCTTGAAATTGTGAAAAGTTTTTTTTTCACATTTACAGAAAAAAGTAATCATTTGCATAAAATTTGCTGACTTCTTGATGTTCTACAATAGTTTGGTGTTAAAAATAGTACATAACAAATAAACAATAGCAATTCTATCTCCAGTCAGGTTCTCCTATCTTGATGCAATTTTTTAATTTAACTTTTTCTACTAGTTAGCTAAGACCTGTTTAGCTACTCCCAAGAGTTTCACCACTGATTTCAGTGAGACATTTCTGTTTCTTATGTGTCTCTGAGTCTCTGTCCTCTGCCTAGTTTCCCTCAGTTTGGAAGCAGGCTCACTGTGATGTAGAATCACTAAAACTTTTTTCCTCCTGTTACATTTTGTAGGTGGTCAGTTTTGTCTTGGTGCTTAAAGATGAGGATTTACTGACATTTGTCATTTGTACTTTCCATGAATATTGTTCAGTATTTAACCCACTTTCATGAAACTGACTTGACCTGAAATGTTCAAAGCATCAGCTGCCTCTTAATTAAAATATTCTTTCAAAGCCATCAGGGAACTTCAAGTATCAGGTAAAGCTATTTTACTATATTGATAGATTAAGATTATTAGCTCAGCTTTCAACAATTTAAAGAAAGAATTACAAGTTTCTCATTCTTATGGAACAGCTTCCAGGTGGGATATATCATCCCAAAGAAATACATCTATGCTAAATAAATGAATATTAGGTGCATATTAGTTTGGCATTTACCTAGGTCAGGGCACCAGTGCATGCAGTATAGAAAGGCTCTTTTCCCATCACTGTCTTTAGTACCATTCTCAAGTTTTTCTACCTGTTTGTTTTGTGCTTGGTGACAGATGAAAGTTATAACCTGGAGAGAAACAAGCTCTGATCCTGCCTTTTGAGTAAAAGCTCTTAGAATGAGGTATTGTCAACTAGAAACTTTCCTGCAGTAACTCTTTGCTCTCATTTTTCTACCAAAAATTATTAATTTTTGTCTGACATACAATTAAATAAATCTTTGTGATGCCCTAAAACACAGACACTATACAAAGGTGCAGGAGTATGAAAGTGGAGAATTGAGAAAAACAGTGCAGTGTGCATTGACTGTCTGAGGGAGCTCAGAGATTTTATGAAACCTTTAATGCTTTTGAATCTGAGGTAAGTGCTGAAATGTGAAATATTTGTCAGTCAACTACATAACAAAGCATCATATTATGGTTTTTTTCCTCTTCCTTATTATTCATCATTTTTAAAAAATTCTGTGAGAAGAAAGCTGAATTAGCTTAAATGTGAATGTTTCTGGTTTTTATCTTCTGAATATACCTTGATGTTAAATGCTACCACTGCATAGTGGCAAATTCTCTTATGTTCTCTTGAAGGCAAGATTCACTCTTAACAAAGGTGATCTCAGGCCTCTTGTGAGGGACCATACATTTAGAACTGAAACCCAGAAACTCTAGGTTGGGCAACTGCAACAGAATATTTTCATTTCCTGTCTAGGAAAAAGAAATAGTCAACATATCAAGAGTCCCACCCCCAATACCTTTATCCTGTACAGAGGTAATTTTTCTTTTCCTAGTAGAGAAGCCACTGGAATACTGCCATTTTAATTAGATTTTGTATTAAAAGAGGAAAAAAAAAAAGGAAAAATAAAAGGACTGCATTCTGCCATTGAGATAGAGGCTTGCCGGTATCATTAAAGAATGTTATAGCAATTATCTTATAAATATTATGCAATAACAAAAATACATATAGAGAAGTGTGATAGTTTTAAAAGCTAAAGGTTATAGTCTGGATATAGAGATGAAAAACACCACTGGCAGTCAGAATTTTCACTTTTATGTGATTATATAGCTATAGAAAATATTAGAGTCATAACTGATGCAGGTAATCCCCTGGAGAAGTGCAGCAACAATCAGATCTTCCTTACAGACTGTGATGGGTTGATCTCAACTGGCTGCCAGACATCCAGCCAGCCACTCTCACTTCCTCTCCTCAACAGCATGGAGACAAAATAAGGTGGAAAAGCTCATGGATGATGCTGGTGAGACCAGGGCTGCAGACGAAAAGCTGCTCCACCACATGGCCTTCATGGGCTGCAGGGTGGTCCATGCCTGAGTGCCTGGGGCTCCATCCCTCCCCATCCTCTCTGGGTGCCAGCAGGGCTTTGTCACTCTTTGTCCCTGTCTCTCTGTGCAGTGTTTTGCCCTGTCTCAAACACACTTCCCCAAAGGTGCTGCCTCAGCCCTGCACTGCCCAGCTGCACTGCGGGACTGGCCTCTCCTCACGGCGTTCTGAGCACACCTGGACACGCACCTGGTGCACAGAAAACACCCAAAATACTTCAGGGAAAAAGATACCACTAGTCCATTTATTTTTAGGGGTTAAATTCAAAAATATTCACACATCTCAGTTTTGCTTAAATTGGTTGTGTCATTGCCAGTTCCAGCCTAAAGCTGCAGCTAAATATAATGCTTGTTTCTGCTGGTGGCCATAACTCCGCGTGTCCTCAGGGTGCCAGCTGGCTTTTCCCTTGCTCCCAGGTGTTGCTGAGAGAGGATGCATTCCTTTGCTTGTTCTGCCTCTGGGCTTGATTAATTTAAAGCTTGTAGAACACAAAATTCCCAGAGGATTGGCTTTCTGTCTTCCTTCCTCTCCTGCATGCCTGGCAAGATATAGTCAGTTCATTTGTGATGTGTGGGACTCCAGGACCCTGCTTTGTCCCAGCTGGACAAGGACTTTTATTAGCAACAACTTAACCTGGAAGTCCTTAGCATTGAGCTGTTTAGCTCATTGAAGCTGCAGGCCTGAATGCAAGCGCTTCCTTCAAGTGAAAGGGATTTTATTCTAGAGCTCCCAGCAACTGTTTGAAACATTATATTTCAAAGTATAAAAAGAGGGACAATATGGATGTTTTATTTCTTTTCTTTTATTCCTGTGCTCTCTTCCCTTCCCTCCTCCCTATTTGTGAGAGAAAACTTCCTGCAACATATATGCACTCACATATTTATTGCTGCAAATGATGAGTTGCCATTACTTGATGATCTGGAGTTAATGGTTTAACTCTTTAAGAAGAACCATACCCACTTGTGCATATTTGCTGTCATCTTACTTCAGTGTTGTTGTGGCGTTTGTAACACTCTTTCTAGATTGTCTGATATTTTCTGGATTCTTTGTCTGTTTTTACAATCAGCCTTCAAGTTACTAACGATTTTTAGGGTTATGATGCTTAAATGATTTTTGTGGACTTAATCCTTCCTGCATACATTCTAAGAAAAAATATAGTACAATTATTTGGTAGATTGAAAGAATGATCAAATAGAAACTTATCAGTTAGATGCTGAATATGAAGTGAGTACAGCTTGAATCTATTTTTCTGGGCCAGAGACTGTGAATGTAAATGGAAAATTCTCTACATCTGACTCAGAATCTACTGGATCGATAAAAACAGCTAATGCAGAGTAGCTCCTAATTTTCAAGTATAGACAAAGTTTCAGGTGATGTACATTGTTTCCAAAGCTTATGCATCTAGTTTATACTAGATTCTAACATCCACTGTTATTAGTAGATGTTGTGTGTGAAAACAAGTGTAAAACTATTACTGTTTTGTCATTATTACTGTGTGTATATTCCAAGAGCTTTATATTTGAGAATGTGGTAAGTCAGCAAGCTTTCACTCACGTTACACACACTTAGGTTTTCAATACAGATCTGTTTCAGATTAAAGCAAAATAGTGTTGGTTGCTTTGGAAAACACTCTTGTTCAGAATATTTATGGAATGTATGGGTCTTCCTGATTAAGCAAGGATGAATAATGTCTATCTGTCAGGCTCAGAAAGTAGCATTATGTGTGGATTGCTAATTGTGCCTGGAATGTCATTCTGGAGAGATAATTCAGATATAATATCTTTAGAAAAAGTGTAAGATTCATATCAGAGTAAATTGCTATATGAAATATAAATTGCAAATATGAAGTTACCAGTGTTCCTAGAATTCCATGAGATTCACACATAGAAGGAGACTTCAGCATTTAATACCAGCCATGCTGAGCATGGAGTCTTTCCTACGGATCAATGCAGATGGTGCTGATTTCCAGACTCAAACCACTCTACTGTTTTAAGTGGATGCTGCCATGATGCTGACAAAATGGAAGCTCAAGCTGACATCTTTCTATTGTCATTCATGCTAAATCTCATGCACAGACAATGAAGGAGAAAACTAGAGATAAGCCAGTCTTGAAAAAAAATTTGTGATGTAAATGTAGTTCCCCAGCTGGGCTCTGTAAAAGTAGCAACTGAACTGCTCAGCCACCTGACTTATAGCTGAGTAAATCAGACCTTGTTTTTGATGGTACTGAGGTCTCTAGATAAATGCAATACCCCTTTCTTCATTACTGAAAAGAAGATACTTGGCAGTGAAATTAGTTATTTTATATGTGCATATTTAGTGACTAAATAGTAAAGGAAATTCCAGAATTAACTTCTCAAACACTTCCAAAGACAAGGTAAGTACCAATTAGAAAGTTCAGCTTCTGTGCCTAAGTGTCATCTGGAACCAGAGGTTAAATATTGCCAAAGATTTCAAAATAGTTTCTCAAGAGGAAGCAGGACAGTTATGATGCTATGGCATTTGACTGCTTCTTTGAAGGCTTGATGAACAGCTTTCTTGTAAGCAGATATTCAGTCTCGCTTTTTGGCGCTATAAATAACATCTGTCTAGCGTGTAGATGATGGTATGGAGTATTAAAGGCTATGGATTAAGCATTCATTAAGTGATGAATCATATTCATTATGGCCCCTTTCTGTAGAACAACCCTTTCTGCTACAAACCCAAATAATCTTTATGATGAATTAACAGAAAATGTCTTACTCAACCAATACCCAACTGATTTTCGTAGGAGTTCATTTGCTTTATTGTTCTGTTTTAAGTTCTCCTCCCAGTTAGAACAGTTTTGGCCTATATTCTTTGGAAATTTACTCGGCAGCATCAAGGCATTTTTATATTTGGCTTTATTCTTGAAAAACCAAAACTATTGGTACCAGCTGAAAAAAACAGTTAGGAATATACAAATCCAGTCCCCAAATGCTGTTTCCTTTCCCACTCTTTTTCTACTGTCGGTTTTGTAACAGACAAAAGGAGTTTAATTTATTAATTAGATTGATTGATTTGATTGACTGACTGAGACTTTTGGTATGGTTGAAATGTTTGATGTATCAGAGGCTCTTCCTTTCAAATCCTAGTTTCTTTGTTATGGAGCATTTAATAGAAAGTCTAATAAAGCATTATAGATTGAAGGGCTGCATAATTTATCAAATGCTGGCCTCCCTTACTTTTGTTTTTGGCCACAGTGAATGACACAACAAACATTCCTATTGAGTGACAGATTTGAGGCTGCAAAATGAATAGAGAGGAGAAAGTGAATAAGTCCTCAGCTAGTCTCTGTGTTTAATAGAAATGGGTCAGGGGAAAAAAAACCCAAAACATTAGAAAAGCAGATTCTGTAGGCAGCCAGAGAAAGATGGACTGTCATTTAGAATAAGTATCTTCTGCTCTAGATAAAATATCTGAAGGATTATCAGTAGATAATTCCCACAAGTCCCTCAGGAGTATTGTTTGCATCTATCAAGTCTATCAGATCCTTTATATTTCTTCTAATATAGCAGACAATATGCAGGTACAAACATGGTCATTGGAAGTTCTTCCAAAAGGAAAAGCTTGCATGTTAAGGATTATTCACTGGCCAGGGCAGAAAAAGAAATTCAGATTTTAGTGTTGAAAAGTGTTTAAAAATTATTATTTCTCTTTTAATCAGATTTTATTATTATTATTATTATTGCTAGTTTCACAGATGGGATGAAAATATTTGCTCTAAATGTCCTTTACAGAGTTAGTTTTGTGGAGAATTGTACTTGTTTGCTCCCAGTCATTGGAACTTACTTTCAAGATGTGTGTGCTGTGAAAGATGAGATTTTGTATCCCTTGTGGGCTTCCATTTTTTGTGCTATGTGATTTCATGTGGGGAAATAAGCTTTTTTTCTCAGAAGAGACTGATCTTACTTTTGCATATTCATTTCACATCTTGAAGATGATGGAGGCTGTATTTTCTCTCCTATATTCTCTGAAACAGACAATTTATTTTTATTATGAAAGATTTTACCTCTCTGCCTGCATTGGTGAAGCCAGCTGAGGATGCCCCACATCCTTTATCTAATTCTGAGACAAAACTCACAGTGACTTAAATAGCAAATGCACAGAGCACACATTTACTTTTACATGATATATCGCTCCAGTGAGTTTACTGAAGATTTGCATCAGATCCCTGCTCTACCCTGTCTCCTACTGCAATTTTTATTATGATACTGTAAAATATTTAGCTATGCATTGGGGTCTAATGCCAGTGCAAAGACTACCATTGACTTTGGTGGGATTTGGAATTAGGTCATAAAGAATAGGTCGTGTTTTTATTTTGCAGGAGTGTGCCACAGACTAAACACATTTTTCACTGTAGTGAATCTTGAGAAAAATATTAAATAAGGGCTGTGCTCTGCAAAGGACTGCCTTTGGACCCATTCATTAACCATCTTGTACATTTAAAAGGTATCACTTTAACTTGTCTGTAATTTTTTAAAGTCTAATTATAGCAAAAATAGTTTACTGTATAGAGTCATATTCAAAAGCATGTGTTTGAAACATGCTTTCTGAATACTTAAAAATATTTATCTGCTAAAGCTGCTGTATAGAATCCCTTTTTCATGTTTTTATTGCAAATATCATAAAAGATCTACTGCTGCTCATGTTTATGTACAAATGTGGCCACTAACCTTGCCCCACTTTCATAGATTTGTTCATCTCATGAGACACTTTGTATGCTGTAAACTGAAAAAAGATACACAATTAAAACTTGTTAAAGATAATTAAACTGAAGTGGAGGGAAAAAAACCTGCCTCACTGCTTTGTTCATAATAATAGTCTCTGAACTATAATTAAATTCTTCCTTCCAATAATTGTATACATATAAAGGAATTTTCCAGATAGCAAAACAATAAAATGATTAAAAATGATTAAGAAGCTGATTCCAAAAGCAAAGATGAGCCAAGGAGGACTGGAAAGATTTTAGGTGCCTCTAAATATACTGTACCAGCTGGGTACCAGATGGTGTTTGGCTACTTGCACCCACTAACTCAAAATATCGGAGGAGCGACTATACCATTGCCAGAATCAGTTCCCCTCCCTTAAATAAAAGTGGCACTCCTGGGACTGACTTGGCAGTGCAGAAAAATTTCCTGACAATGAGATCTATTACATTGTGAAGTAGTCTCCTGAAGGCAGAAGTAGGTGCCAAATTGCTTGGCATGTTGGAGAGGCTGGATGAAATCTAGAAAAATACTGTAGAGATGTGCTACTCTAGTGAGGTGGTGAGTTACTCTGTTACAAACTTGGAGCTGGGACATTTAGATAAGAATGTTTCTGCTTTCTCCAGAGTAACTTTGGAATATTTAACTTTGTCTTTCACATTAAGCTTGTTTGCATGGGGCATCAAAGACTGAAGATTTTTTTTTTCTGGCTTGTATCTAATCAAAAAATCAATCAGTCATTTCATAGATATAGTAGGCTTCATGATCTTGGTAGTTGTGTGCTTTTTTAAAAGTTATCTTGTGCTAGTGTTGCATACATACTTTCCTTCCAAAATGTTAAGGCATCTTGCAAAAACAATAAGCATCACCAATATGTTGTATGAGACGTGCAGACATCATCAGCTTTTGAGGATAATGAAAAAACTCTTGTAATTTGTTCCTCTTATCTGTGATCAAAGGATAATTAGAAAGAAAGAAAAGATAATTAAAAAGAAATTAACTTAACTTCAAACTCCCATTTCTGTTGGCTGTTTGAGCTTAGAATGTCACGCCAGAAATAGGAAGCACATCCCTATATGTAGCAGTTTGCTAGCAAGAAATCATCTCCAAATTGTTGGAAGTGTGATTACATTAATTGTGTCCAAAATGAAAGGTTAAAGAAATCAGTAAAAGCTTTGTATTATGGAATACAAAAAAATGGGAATGATCTGATTATCTAATGAAGGTTCCAGCCCATATAGATGCCGCTGGAACTTGTTTTCTGTTTCAGACTAGCTGAATTAGTACATCCACGAAAAAAGAAGGAAAAGAGTGAAACATTTTTTTTTCTTTTCTGTTTTGTTATTGTTATTGTTTATTTATTCATTTAAATGAATAAAAACCTTGGGGACCTAAAGCCTCCAGTGTCATTTGAAAGTATCATTTTCGATTTGGGCCCCAGCTGTGGACTGCTTTGTCTTTGAACTAAATGCAGCTGGGGCTGAAAGCGCCCTTGGCAGAAACAAAACCGTCGTTTTCTGAGGCGAGGCTTTGATTCCACATCTTTTCTCAGTGCCACGACAGACTAATTTTCGCTTGTAAGTAGAATTCAAGTCTAGTCTTTAAAACCACAGATCTGCCTTGTGCTGAGTGGCTTCCACGCAGCACAGAAAGGGTATAGCTTTCTCCACAGTCACTCCTACCTTTTGAAATCTTTAAAATATCCCAACAGGAGCTCTTCTAAACACAAGAAAGTCTGGAGTTTTAAAAATTCAGTCACATTAGATCCAGTGTTAGTTGGTAATGATGGTCAGAAGTAAGTAGAAGTACAGTGGAGTCCTTTCCAAGCATGTTGGTGCTCCTTCTCTCTCAGGGCTTGTTCTTCGGACTCATTGAGTTCAGAAGCAGCAAGACAAAATCATGAGACAGCTAAAGAATATGTCTTCCAGCTTCCTGTTTCTGGCTTGACATTCTAAGCTCAAACAGCAAATGTTAACTGGATTCTGCTAGCAGCATCCCACTGCTCTTACCTTACTGAAAATACTATATGAAATTTTTTAGGAGATTGTGAAACCAAAGCAATATAAAAATAAACATTCAGCCATGCTTGGGTCCTTGTCACTTATAACCCTATGGAGCAATACGGAGAACAAAAACCAAATGCAGACCCTGGCCAGCACAGTTCCCTTTTTTGTCTGAGGAGAATGCAAGTGTCATAAGAAGCTGCCACAAAGCTCACAGCATACCCTTCAAACCCCTGTTTGTACTGGGGGAAGAGCAGGGTGATAAAAATACTGCTCTTATGCCACAGTCCTGGATTTGCAATGGCCCTGATGAAAGACAAAAGAACAGAACTTAGCTTACCTTTGAAGATATTCTGGCTGAGAATGCTTTCTGCTTAAAAATGATTGACAAGGTGAGAAAACTGACATCAAAAATTTTTTTTCTAATTCATCATTTTTCTGGATTATTATTTCCTATCAAATCTCAGGAACACCCAAGTAGATAGAGACAGACCCTGTAGTGTGAACCCAGAGATGGAAACATCTCTATTGTTTCTATGAAAGAATTGTGTGCACTTTTAGACACACAGCATTTGAAATTGCACCTGCCTTTGTTTTCTTTTCTTTAAAGTGGGGCTGTCCTCTCATGTTACACAGATCAGTAGGAAAAAAGCTGCCTTGCTGTAACACTCCTGACTTCCATACAGACTGAACTTGACATTTGACTTTGGTCAAGCTATGCCAGAGAAGAATGTGTCCCTTCAATATCCCACTTTGCAGACTCCTGAAATATTTGTTATATCAAAAAAGTATATTGAGTCTGTATGTCACAGTTTGCTTTCTGAAGAACTGCAGATAAACAGAACTTTTTTGAGTTTATTTTTTTTTATTTCTAGCTTTTTTGCTACCTGTGATAATTAATTTGTTTTTAACATTTAATATTGATCATTTTTTTAGAAATCAACACTGGAATATTTACCATAGCTGAAATAATCCTACCCTAGGTGTCTAAAGAATAGACTTAAACTTTCTCTTTAACCCAATGTAGTGATCTGTGAACTATTAAATGCTCAATGATTTCAACTTGGCAGCAATAGAAAATAGTATTTTTTCCATGTAGCAAGCACATGCTAGATGCATGAATTAGTGAAGAAGATCTTAGGAGCTTGTGAAAAAGAGCTGACCCATCTAAATGAACAGCTTTTCTTTTTTGTGCTTGTGTGTACTGCACATCCTTTCAGAACACAGTCCCAAATTGTAGTGGTGTCCCAAATCATAGGATTAATGTGTCTATGGACAGACCTCTTCTGCCTCCAGAATGAAGTACTTCTTGCTAATTTCTCTTCAAGACACCAGCTTAATTGCATTTTAAACAAATGGGCTGCTTTGCTGGCCAACTTTTAAATGAGATAACAGCAATGTTCACTCTCCAGCAGTGATGAGTGCCTTGCAGTAGATTCAAAACTCTGTTCAATAACAGGTTTAATCTCACACCAGCAGATTTACTGCAGAATAAACTGCCACTGAGCTCATAATTAGTAAAACAAAAAAACCCCAACCTACTAAATATTATTTTCCAAAGCAGCAGGCTATGTTTTAGTGGAAAATTTTAGTCCTTTTCTTTGTATGTTTTATTGATTTTATGTATGATATTGGGAATTCATGCTATGATTTAAGATAATGGTCTTTATCGATCACTTAAGCAGTTGTTTAGCCACACAGTAACAAAATGATGCTCCCATTCATGGAATATGTGATACTGACAGCGGGGAGATCATAGTGCTTCCCTTCTTAATGTTTATTTCTTTTTTCCAAAAGCATATTCGCTGCTGGAAAACAGCAACTGCAAACATTTGTGCTTTAGAAACAATCTTCCCATAATTTTCTTTGTTGCAGCTATTAGTAGCCAATTGTGATTCAGTGATACCCAGCTCAACGAACAGATGTTCCAAAGTAGCATGTAGCATGAAAAGAAAATATTAATGAGGTAATTGGAGCTATTGATGAAAAGAAAATGGTGAGTATCTAGTTCCTAATGTTTGAAGTCATGCCTTTTATTGTTTTCTTGTGTTAAGGAAAGTGAAGTTTCAGTGTCTAACTGTTTGAACACCAGAAGGCAAATTTCCAAAAAGGCCTTATTCTAGGTTCAGGTCTGTGTGTGCACAGTATGTTTGTACTCAGGAAGAAGAAAGTTGGAGAGCATAATTGAAAAATTTGTCTCTGATAATTTTAAACAAAACAAAACCGGGACCACCCTGCACCTCCCACCCCCAACTCCCATGGACATAAAGCAGCTGGGAGGACTGAGAATGAAGTCTAGGATACAGTATGTTTTTTTTTTCTTTCCAGTGGGTTGTGCATATGGTGACTGGTTCTGTTTATGAAAAGAGTGCAGTTTTCTTAGTGAATCAGTGCATTATTACTCCCCCCTCTAAACTACAGGCTTATAGTTTCTATTTCACATGTACGTTGTATGAATACTATTGGTCTAGATACAAGTAATTATTCATTTAATTAATTTCCAAGGTTCCTAAAAATTTACAGAAAGAAAAACACATCCTGTAAAACCACCTTTTCATTAGGTCATTTTTCCCTGGTTAGGATTTATATACCAGAGTATTAAAAGGATGAATTTAGTTCATTGTTTTTCCATTAGAGATAATCTATTTCAATAGGATTGTGATACTGCAATTGTTCTGATGCAATATACATTATGCACAGCATTTGTGTTTAGGAACAGAATCCATTTGGCCGTGCTAGAATAAGTATAGGGTGACTGGCTGCTTCAACATCCTGAAACAGTGAGCTCTAGAGGAGTCAGTGCTGTCCTGGCACTGTGATTGTCTGTACCACTGAGCCCAAGTTTCCTTCCAAAGGAAATGCAAGTGTACCAGGGATTGGGGCACAAGGATGCCTCCTTACACACCCAGCTCACTGTGCAGCTGGTGACCAGCACTAAAGGAAATTCACAGAATTGAACTTCAGATGCAGGCAGTGAGATTCGTCTCACCCCTAAGCCACCCTGTATCATTTGTTTGCTTGATTTTCAGGTTTTATAGAAGTCTATTATGCCTTTAATGAGTTAGGATAGATGTTGTGCAAAGCTAAAAAAACCTTGTTACCTCATTCTCTAAGAAATACTTTTCATGTTTCTATATGTGCAAGTTTTTATAATCAAATGTGAGGATACCAGTGGTGCCATAAACAAAGAGGAAGGATTCTAACAAAATCCTCCTTGCTTGTCTAACCTTGTGCAAACAATGATCAGAAGGTTATCACAGCATCGGTGTCTCTTGATATAAAATATATATAATTTTTTTCCCAAAGGAATCTGCACTCAGTTATATGAGATGGTGTGATTACCCCTCTTTGCCTGTACTGTCTCTCTGCAATTGTATATCTGCTATGTACTGTAAATGCATTCATTAGTTCTTGTGCTTTTCTTTCACGTTGTTTGAACAGTGGCATTGACTTCCTGACTTTGACAAAACTGAAAAAATTTAATCTTGTTTTCTTCTCTTGGCCAAAACTGAAAGTATTTCTCTAAAGTATTTGTAGTGCAGAAATGAGAGATAAAGTGGAGATGAAGTGGAGCGGAGATGAAGTTAATTTTAGTGAAGGGTTTCACTAAAAAGTCTGAAGATTTTTAGTGTCCTTCTATTCTGAATAGCACTCCAAATTTTCATACTTTTTTTTTTTTTTTTTTAAATCCTTTGATTAGACTTTACAACCTAGTGGTAGAATACCAATTAGAATACTTGGGTGTAGAAAACACTAGCTCAGTAGTTCATCAAAGTCCATAAAAATTGTATAATGTAAAATTTAGCTTTTAATCTCATGAAAATCTGGATTTTGGATTTTTATGCATATACCTCAGAAAAGACATCAAATATTTCAGTATACTGAAATGTTGAATTCAGATATGTTTATACTGTTCTTTATTTGATTCTGGCCTTCTGTGATGTTAGCCCTAAATCAGAATGATTCATCCTAGTCTCGTAATTTGGACAAGAGGCAAGGACTCAGAAATTCTGTGTTTATTTGTTGACTCCAGAATATGCCTTCTTGATGCCTGTAATATTTTTATGCTTCTGTAAAATAGAATTTTCCTTACCTGTGGTTGCAAGGGTAGGCTTCTTTCTGATGGACAGCCACAAAAATTCTGTAAAAGTCATGATCATGCCATCTAGATAGCCTTACTCACAATGTTCAGTACACTACTTTTTGTAATATTTGTAAGGGCTGACCTTTTATACCAGATCTAGCATATTGTACCTAAATAATATTCAGACTCCCTCATTCTCCAGCTGGGAAAATTACCTACTTTGGAATTGATTGATCATTGCTCTTGTCAATGGAATGTATTTTTCTGACAAACTTGATACTTTCCAAGTGTGGTCCCAAATATAAAAACGGTTATGGATGTCTGCTTCTTTGTGCATTGTGAGCATTATTGCCATGTCTGGGTGTTCTGCAAACCACCTGCAAAGAACTTTGTAGTCAAGAAAAAAATATACATATCTCAGGAAGAAAAAATATGAACTCAAGAAGAAATAAAAGAAATTGATTAGTGATACTAAAAATGTTTATAGGATATTCCACAATTTTTAATGTTAAAAAGGCAAACTTATAGATGCTTTAAGAAAAATCCTTTGAAATATTTGTGTGTGTCTATATATATATATATATATATATATATGTAAAAATATATATATATATTTAAAAAGGAGGTGGAAGAGCAGTTTTAAGAAATTTGGAGAAAGATAAGAAGATGTACCCACGAAGCAAGATGACTGACTCTAGGAGATTTAAACAGAAGGTCTGACCAGAGTCTAGAGGCATGAAAAGCATTGCTAGAATCTAAATTGAGCTGTTACATGAAACACTGCATATGGCATTAATACGAGCAATCAAATTTGGTACATGGTATCAGTGCTACAAACCTTTGTAAGAGGTTCCTGCATGGGATATGTGTCAGCTTTTTAAAAGGACCACGTGTCTTTTACTCAGACTGCCCTTCATGTAGCAGACATTTAACTGTGGCACGTTTGGACTTCTGAAAAAAACCCCTAAATTCTTTTCATTTGCATCTGAACAGTGATATAATTGTTCTGCTAGTTACTAACTTGGCCTGAGGTCCATTTTGGCCTTGCAGATGAGAAACCTTTATAGTCCCTCCATACCATGGAGATAGGATATCACAGATATTTCTAACTTTCACTCCAAAAAAATCTCAGAGAAAACTTATATTATCACTTACATATTTTCTCTGTATAGGTTAGCAAGGGTGCAATTTCATTACCCGTGGTGTTTTAAGTCTGTGCTAAAGCCCATTTAGTAGAAGCTGACTGTTGAGCAAATTAATTGGTGGAAAAGACTAATATTTATTCTGTTTTCCCAGCACAGCAAAAATATTAAACATATTGTGCAAAATCCATTAAGTGGCAACAAAGACTTTAAGCTACAATAAACTTACCCATTTTTAATAGTCTTTTATATATATTATAAAAGAAATTCCTTTTTTCCATGTCTGTGTATTAAAAAATGAATATTTTTACTGCATCCTTAGAGAAAAAAAATCAAACATAATAGTATGAAATTATTTATTTCTATGGTACGAAAAATGGTTTTTCCCAGTAAAAGGTTGGGGTTTTTTTGGCTGATTTTACATGTTTCTTCTTATTCTGTCACACAAAAAAAAAAGATGAGAGAAAACAACTGCAAAGCATCACATTGTCATCCAAAATCTTTTGATGGTTTTTAGATGAAGGTATTTGCTAAGGGCTGTAATGAACATTCTTCCTCTTCTGTTACACAGTTCTGTGGATTGAAGCCTTCTCAGAGCTGCATTTTGCTTCAACCAAGAAATATATCTTATAGATAAAATTTTCAGTAGCTGAATTGGAAATAAGGTAAAAAAAAGCATCACAGATGGAATGTTAGGAGATAGGACTCAGTAGGAGGAGATATATTAATGGCTGGTGGGTAATTAGCAACAGCTTCATGTCTCAGTGTCACTTTTGCCATGGGATTGATGCAATGAGCCTGTTAATACTTGTTCACAGTTGGATTTTAGTAGGTATTTTGCTGCAGTTGCAACTGCCACCGAGCATGTGTGCAGTACCACATGAGCACTGGCAGCTTGGATTTGGCTGCAGTGCTTTGGCTCTGTGTGAGTTTTATGTTTCTCTTATTGTTTGTTATTTGCCATCCTGGCTGGTTTATTTCCACCTTTCCTGCTCATTCTCAGATTTGTTTGGAACTTGGTTGCTGACATGAAAACTTTCTAATTGTAGAGAAAAAGATTCTTTCTCTTTAGAAAGAGCAGTGATTGGAGTGTCACTGACTATATTATCTATTATCTTCCTCTTTCTCCAGCGTTTCTATTAGAAAGACACCAGAAGATAAAGTGTGACTAATACAAAAAAAAGAGGTTTTGATAACTATAAGGAGAAACTTATTGATAAACTAATACTAGAACATTAGAAAAGATGGGTGAATTTCTTAGCCTGTATTTAGTAATATGCGAAATATTCAGGCCATATGACATGAACATTGCCTGGTCTTTTCACAGAACTGAGCTGAACTCTGGGGTACATAAAAATCCCCCATATTTAATTTCTAATTCAGTAGAATCTGAGCAAAAGTAGTGTGTTTTGCTATTCAGGCACATTCTCTTTTTTGAAAAGAAAAATTTGGTTAAAAATAAAAACTGAAATCTCTTTTTGTGAAGCTAACTAAAAATAAAGCAGAAAAGAGCAGAAAACTTATGTAAAGAAGTAATTGATGTCCCAGTGAAAATGCATAGGATAGATACTGAAATATAAATTTCTCTGAGTGGAACTGTGAAGAGTGTAATGTTAGTCTGCAAATTATCAGACATCTTCAGCTTCTCCATCCTGAATCTTACTGTAATTTTAAATGATTTAAAACACAGATTTAATTCTAAAATGGATAAGAAAAGCAATAAAATGTAGTATTCCAAATGTTTTCTAGAATAATTTCTCATAGAAGCATCAGATACTCATATTTAATGTTGGTTTACATCAATTAATCAAATTAGATTCAACCTGTCTTCAATAGCTTGAAGTTTTTAAAAGTTCTATAGAACTCACATTCTATAAACAAAAGAAACATCCCTCAGCATATTCCATTGAGCAGTAATATCTTTGTTCTACTGTTTACATGTAAATCCCTTTTCACAAGGATTTCTAACTGAAATAATAATCCCTAGGGATTGCGTTTTCAGGGATTCAAAATTATAGATTTACTTCCCCTCTTAATTCCAGTCATTTATGAATATATTACACTGTAAAGGTTCTTCAAAGTTACCTAGAAACTTTAGGAGACTGTCTTAAATATTCTAGTTTTTTGTTATATTTATTCAAAGCAGGCTTGTTTTCTTTACTGAAAATATCCTAAATCAAGATGAACTGAGTATGCATTTTAGTATATTGATGATCTTTTGGGAAAGTAAGAAAAAACCCCATTTTACATTGGTAAGAACATCTCTTTAGCCAAAATTTCTTTAGGACTTCTAGTAGGTTACAGAGCATGTAGTGATCTGTGGATGAAGAGGTCCCCAGGTATACTCTGATGGGGAGACTGGAGCTGTTTGTGTCAATGGTTTGCAAATAATGGTTCTCTGGGAGAATTTTAAAATGCAGTTTTCACTCCAGACTGGTGCTTTTTAGGATGAGCTGAGTTGCTATGGGGCTTGGCGCTCTTCAGTGCACCTTAGGCAGCAGTTCTTATACTTCCATTGAGATTGTAACAGCTTTACAATCAATCAAGTGACATTTCAGGGGAAATTTTTCTTGACTATTAAGAAGAAAAAAAAATAAAATATATTTAATTGAAAGAAGCTGTGCCAGAAAGAGCAAGGAATTTATGAATTTACCTTGGACTATATAAAGCAGAGTCTTGAAAATTAATCACAAACTGATCATGCAGTTATTTTCATTTGTAACACTGTAGTATTTTCTATTAGTATGTAGACACTGTCCATATCTTTGTAGTATTGTTCTACATAGGTATTGGTTATATGTTGCACCACACTTCTGCACAAATGAGTGCAGAACTCTCAGCTTAAGGATGTGTGTAAATATGGGGGTCTGATCAATACTTCACTATCCAAATCATTAAATAGATATTCCTTGCTTTAAATCAAGCTTTCAAAGAAAAAAGGAAGTATTAGAGATGCTAGGGAGGAAATAAGGATTCTAAAGAATAGGTGGGACAGCCTTCAAAGACGGTCAAAAAAGAGCCTTAAAAAAGCCTGAGACAGTAATGTGAGTTAAAATTTTTGAATATCAAATGGAATAGGAAGCAAGAGAGGTTTTATTCACTGCCATGTATGGCTCAACTAGCAACACAGTTTGTGCAAGTTGTTTGTGATTCTCCCAGAGTCCATGAGTCTGTTGAGTTAAAATGTTATTTTTGCACACTGTGTTTTTAATGTTCTGCTTTGACTGAAGCATCTAATCCTATATGAACATAATCATATGTTCATTATGTGATCCTGTGATTATATGTAATTAGGGTTATTAATGAAGCATTCTTACTGTGTATTGGTAACAAAGGAAGAAAATCATGACAATATAGGTTGTAATCAGAACACTTAATGCAAGGCACATCCTAAGTAGGGACTACCTGGGTAACTATGTATTTAGCTATTTTGCAACTTAATGTCTTCAGGGATATCTAATGATTAAAACACTGTGCCTGAAGGATCAGAACAGGGAAAATTATAAAGAAGCTACAGAATGATTCAACAAGAGTGGTATATCAAATTTCTTCTCTCTGTTTGTCCTGAAGTAATGCAATTGACACTAATTTTAACTAGAATTAAAGAAGCAGTAGGTTCAGAAAGAAACTTCCCACCAGGGTGAATTCTCCTTTCAGTTTATATGGATGCTTTTTCTCTCATGACCATAAAGTGAGGGACACTAAAGATCCTCCTTTTATGTGAAAGATTAGTGAAGATGATCAGTTGAAGCACAGTGGATGAAGGCAGCTGAGGAGGACTTCAGAAAGGAATCTTCTTGCTCTATCAGACAATTGTATTTATTGCTTTGGCAACACTTGTATTTCTTTCTTCCACTGTTAGTGAAATTAATTCTGTATACCTCTTAGTATTTTTAGGGGTCATCACAGATTTCCTCCAGTCAAGTGACCTCCTCAGATATCAGGGGACAATGTTAGCTTGGCTGTGATTGAAAGCAGTGAGAAATCGTCTTGGACATTTTGTGACACCTTACACAAAGAAAGAAACACAGATGGGGGTTCCATACTGGATCAAATGATGTCTGTGATTTAACTTTCATTTTTAGAATTTTAAAACTGAAACTGAGAAATTTATAATCAGGTGTTTTTAGTACTGATTTGTAATCTGTGATGCTTCATGCTGAACTTTACTTAATTTCTCTCAAGAGATACCCCACCACAAGGGATGCAGTTTTTACCAACAGCTCCAAATAAATCCCATCATCATAAATAATTAAGTAAAACAAAAAACATTTTTTGACATATAGTTAATTGAAGTATTTTCCCATGGCTTGAGAGTGAGCAGTTGTTATAAACCTAATTTTCTACCTGTCTGTCAAGTAAATGCATCAATGTTACATAATATCCTTGACAGCTTTTGTTTTTACACCATATTTTAGTTATTAACATGAAAAGTTGCTGGCTCATGGACAGATTTTTCATATATCATCTTTTGCTCCCCTGATTTCACAAAAATCTTCCAAGCAAGGGGAGAGCTGGGAAATGTAATCTCCACCTTCTGCTTTAGTGTAAGTGTGCAGACCATCTCTTAGAATACGTATTTTAAATTAATAAATGGAAATGCATGGTAATCTTCTGTACAAACTGTTTCAGCTACCATCTCTGAACTCCTGTGATAGGGATTTAAACAAAGATGTCACCTCTAGACTGTTTTCTATTTTTTCATAAAATAATCTTTGTTTCTCATTAGAATTACCACTAAATTAATGGAATTGACTGATCCAGCTGTAGATGAATAAACCAGAACAACATTTATTAGAGATGTTTTCCCTCCCTGAGGCCTTCCCTGCTTAGCTTTCATTTTCCTCTACTTTGCCTCTCATGGAGGCTCAGTTTCATGATGATAACATCAGACCTCTTCCCAGCTAAGTTTCTTTGTATTGCAGTTCCTTTTTGAATAGCATCTCTCAGATGATTGCTTGGATTGATAGGGAAATGTTTAAAACTCTTGTTCATGCTCCTAACGTCTTATGTCTCAGTTGTCATAATAGAGCTTTTTCCTGGCCTTGACAAGTTCATCACGTCCAAGTGAATGCTGCAATGAAGCCTCTCTCTATTGCATGATATGAGAAAGCAGTGTAGTCATCTTCCCTTTCTGCTGAATTGTCAGCTTCTGCTTTCCATTATACCTTCATTGCCCACTTGTTACATTTTCAAACAAGCACTTTTGTGCTTTCTTCTGTGTTGACCCTGCACTTTAAAGTTGCCATAAATGTTTAAAAGATGACCTCATTAAATTCAAGTCCTTAAAACTCTCCCTTGTTATAATGCCTATGAAAGAAATGAGAAGAAATGTCAGGCTGTGGGTGTTCTGTGGATGTTGCATTTCTTACTTTCCTGGTTTCCTTGTGCACCTGTCTCTGCTTACATCCCTCTGGTCTGTCTAGTTTGTTTTGCAGTCCCTGGGAAGTGACAGTTTTTGTCCTCATGCTACTCAGCACAGCATAGTCCCTCTCCATGATTTGAAGCTGCACAATATGGTCAAATTAAATGCTGTTTTAATGAGTAGTACTCTTAGGAACGGAGTTATGAATTCAACTAGACTGGTTTAATATTTCTAGGTGGTTAAGCTTATCAGTCTTACATTTAACTGCTTTTGTGATGGCATTTGATTTTTTTCACTATCTTTTAAAATTGTTCTCCTTGTGTTTGACATGCAAAGTAAGACTTAAAAGGTCAGAAACAGGAAGAGCCTATGTTATGAGAGGCCTAATCTGAAACCTATAATAGTATTCAGATGTTAGCTGAAGTAAACATTTATGCTGCCCAAAGGCTAGATTTCGGATTTAACCTTGAAATGCCTATACTTTTCTTCCAATTTGTTTTCCTTGCTTATTTGATTTGTTTGTTTGTTTTGGTTTTGGTTTTATTTTGTTTCTCATAATCTAGAGGGGAAACTATCTTCAGGAACATAAGGCTTCACAAATAGCTGGCAATAAAGTTTCCATTGTACAACACACAGGGGAGTTTTAAGCAGAAACTCACTCTGTTCCTGAATATTCTGTATGCAGAAATATTTGGGTTTTTTCAGGAGTATGAAGACTGGGGAGTGGGATGAGACCTTGAACAAATAAATTATTTGAATAGTATTCTAGCAAAGCTATGGATGTCTAATGTATGCACATTCCTGATACCTTTGCTAGCAAAAATTTCATTGCACTTAGGTATTAAGCCTTTTTCTCTCCAGACCGATCTACCAATTACTGGCCTTTTCATTTTGTCAGTAATATGCAAGCTTTCTCTTAACTCTGCTGTAATTTGCAAGGACACAAAGCATGCTTGAAATTACCTACCTGACTGCACTTTCTGTGAAGAACGCCATCCTCTTGGCTGTTTTAGATTAACAGTGAATTACAGTTCACTTCAATGCAATTAGATCTAATGAGGTGCACATGGAGACCATTGGGTCACCCTGTAACCACATTATATGGACCTGCTAGTTGCCATATTCATCAATTGGTTTGACCTCTGAATACAAGCTACAACAAAACACAAAGAACTTTGTGGCGCAGATGCCTATTTATTTGAATGCAGGGAGAGGTGATAAATATTGTCCTCTGATTGGGAAAAACTCTTTCTCTAGGGAATCTTTTTAAAAGAAATTCTGTTTTGGGAAAGTATGGTTAATGTCGTGCAGATAGCTTGATTTGCAAGCTGCAGTTCAAGGGGCAGGTTGAGCTCTGGGCAGGAACCCAGGGTGAAAAGAGGCCATGAGCTGCCAAGCCTTGGGATCACAAAGGGCACAAAGACCAGGGGCACTGGTGAAGTGAACAGACACTGGGAGAGACAGCAGGAGCCAAAGGCTGGGGAGGAGCAGTGAAACTTGTGCACAGGTAGGCGTGAAGGGATGGAGGAAAGCCCAGGGGTTCCTTTGTTGGGAGTCCTCACAGGCACCAGCCCAGGCTGATTCTGTGTTACTGTGCCATGAATAAATGGGTTTGTGACACTAAACATATGAGACTGCTCAGGGAAACCTGCTCTGACTGTGTCTGTGGATGTGTATGGAGTCAAGCCACTGCTGTAAAGGGGCTTTGGTCCTAGCAGTGACAGTCTCATGAATGGTCATACTGGGGAGTTTCCATAAGAGTTGAAATGATTGGTCATATAATAAGTAAAGTTATACTATTACTATAAATTCTTTCTTTTCTGCTCTGACTTGAAGGTTCATCATTGACTATTAGGGGCCAAAGAATAATTTTCATAAGAAAAAAAAATTATCAGATTATTTTCTCGTGATGAAAAGAAAGGAAAACCTTATACAATCTTGTTGAAAGTAGGCAAAATTTCCTACAAGACAGTGTTGTCTAACTGTATTCAATAACTGTTTGTGTTGTGTGGTGGAGAAAATATTTTCACTTAGTGTGGAACACGCTCTCCAAGTCCTTATCAACTGAATCTGCCATTAACAACAAAGAAAGGGCACTGGATTGTAATTTGCAGAATTGAACTTTCATTACCAAGTGACTGTTCATGGGGAGAATTAAATATGGGGTTAAAGCTACGAGGAATAAGTGTTCTGTTTCCCAGAAAAACTTTGAGTACAGCAAAATGAAAGAAGTAGGACTATTTCTACAGTTTTTTTACACAGACGTGGATCTGTTAGTTTCCATTAGATAATTGCTTCTTGTGGTAGGTCCCAACAAATAAAAGGGAAGAGAAAGGAAGATTTTTCAGATGACTGTGAAGCATGGTTAGAATTTAAAAACAAACAAAAAAAAAGGAAACAAAAGAAATAAAAACAAACAATTTTTAAAAAGTGGAGGAAAAAAGTAGTTTGGTCCTTCTTAGAAATTTAAAGTGATCTTTAAGTTGTTTTAAATATGTTAAATACCTGTATATACCTAGAGATAGCAGTAGTGACTTCTCTATTCTTTATGCAACATATTATTAATAGGCCAAAAATGTTTGGGAAGTGTACCTACTCAGTATTTGCATTGTTAAAACCGTGATGATCATGGCCTCATGCCTTGGAGAATAAATATTTGCAAATAATGGCTGAAACAGTTCTCATTTCCAGGAGACTGAAATAGCTCAGTTTTACAAGTCTCCCTGGCATATTTGAGAATTATTGTCTTACAACTTTTGAAATATCTTCTGCACCATATCTTGTGAGAGGACATGAGTCAGATGTGCACCCTGACAGGAATCAGCTATGAATTCCTGGTTATGAGTCATGCTGAGGAACAATGTCCTGATCCTTGCTTGAAATTTGCAAGCATGTAAACTTCCTCCTTCCTATTGTGCTTAGCTTCTAAATGAGAAAATTTCTTTTGTATTTTAATTAAAGGAAACATCTTAAGAAATCATGCTTTATTCTAGTGACATGCATATTGAAAAGGAAAGATATGTTTTGTGGTAACTCAATAAAACAACAAGTATTTTATAGAAGTTGCCAGATTAGACAAAGGGTTTTTTTTCTCATCTATATACAAATTTTAAAACCCTGTTTCTGTTATGAATACATATTCATTTAAATGAATATGTATTCATAACATTAGAACCCATCTTCTGTTTCTAATGTAGGTTATCATTTGATATAATTATCAATGAATTGTATGGCCCACTGGTAATCGATTAATACATTAATAGAGCATGTTGGCTTGCTTGTAGACCTTTTATACTGGAACATTGACATTATACAGTCTGCCCACTATTGTATATAGTTGCCTGAATATGAAAAAAGTCTGCAAGTTTAAAAGTATTCTGTACTTAATGAAGTCCATCTAATGCCAAAACTGAAAATCAAAACATCCTAACTATATTAAGTG
Source organism: Cettia cetti (assembly GCA_013401135.1). NCBI lineage: Eukaryota > Metazoa > Chordata > Aves > Passeriformes > Sylviidae > Cettia > Cettia cetti. Next base: position 145,124 of record VZUI01083377.1, read on the forward strand.
GGTGAAAATACTGGTAGCCTATGGAGTAAGCATCTTTGGGATATACACTAGCTACTATTGAAGGTATTGAAAAGTGTTCCTGTAAGTTATAACCTAGATTACAAATGTTTTCAATTACATCTTCCATGGATCCTTTAACTGTACTATGAACTAACTGGTATGGATAACTGCACTAGAATTGGTCTCCCATAACTCAGATTTTTCTACACTGTTCAAGTACATAACAACTATGGTATTAAAAGTACTCAACCTTTTTTTGTTATTTGCTTATCGAGAATTAAAATGCAAGTGAGTTTAGGGTGGGAATTCCTCTTGTATAGACTGGGCTGAGGTATAAACTTGTAAAGGATTTATGAGGAAATAGGCAACCTGAAATATGCATTGACTCGGCTTGTATTTAAACTCCCTTCCTTTTTCTTTTGAAAGGTTGGTTGATGTCAGAGGCCATCTGTTTCCTGTAGTGCAGAAACATGTAGACATTTAGAGAACAGAATTTTAATCTGTTCAGTAAACTACAATTTCAATGTTTGTTTCAAGAATCTGAATAGCTACTACACTGGAATTTCGAGTGCAGTGATTTTCTGCTTGTTTGTGTGTTTAAGGGCCGAGTGTTGTGCTGTATCTCAAAGTAATGAAGCATGGCATAGTCCCACTGTAGTGTATGTAGGAGCCAGCACTGCCTCCTTCTCAGACTTGTTGAGGATACCCAAATCTCAGATACTTCTGAATGAAGGAACTGGATCAGATGTGAAGCATCCCTCAGGAGGAGGACTTCCTCGGTAGTAGATAAGGAGTGTTCAGGGGAAGCTCCTCGTTCCATGTTGTTTACACACAGTCCTGGTGCCACACTAGCTATCCTAGTCTAGAAAGTTGGACTATCTTAAGAGCCCAGGTTATTAATTTATGATTAAAGAAAGAGTGCATTTAGGCATCACATATTTGGATGTTTTCACTGTTAGCATTAAAGAGTATTTTAGTATTGCTGAAGTGCATAGCAGTAGTTCAAATTTGTCAATGATCACATATCCCTAATTGGCTGATATTATTTACTTTTTCATGTTCCTTTTCTAATTCTTGAGACTAAGCTAAAATTTTTAAATTAAAATATTTTTCCTCTTTCACACTCAAAGTAATTTTACTTAGTTTGTATAAAAAGTAATCTGTCACTGTGCTTCAACATAAATATTAAAAAAATTTACTGCTATGTGACATAAAACTGTATAATGCAATAAAATAAATAATGAATGGGAAAATTGCCAGAACTGGTATTGTTCTGGTGGGTTTTGTTTTGTTTTTTGGGGTGTTTTTTTTTTTTTTTTTTTTTTTTTTTTTTTTTTTTTTTTTTTTTTTTTTGTTATGCTGTTTCATTATTTGGTTTTCTGTGTGGCAATAATAATAACAGCAACATTTGCAAAACAGCATTTTGCCTTCAAACCCAATTAGAACAAAATGCACAATAACACATTATAATATAAATCTGACATGTAGTTTTCCTTTAGGAGATATTCAGTTTTTAGCTTTAAACAAGTCCCTTAGAAGCTTTAGGGTTCTTAGGATGCCTAGAGTCAATTTTGAACAATTTTGCAACTTACTACAGGGAAGCTTAATTCAAATTCAACAAAACACTGAAAGAGGTAGTGCTTTGGGGCACTTAACTTCCTCAAAGGACCATCAGTAGGAAACCTCAGATGGGGAGAAACAAGATGTAAATAAAATATGTCAACCTAAACCCATGGTAAATAGCAAAATTAGCTCTTCTTTCCTAAGAAAGTACTTCACACTATCAGGATATATAAATATCACAGTGATAACAAAATTATGACAATGCATTTTTTCTTTGTCAGAGAGTGGGATAAAGTCCTTTTGTAGTGAAAGAGCTTCAATTATTAGTTCCAAATACAAGATCAAATTCCATGATTCTTATTTGAGAAAGATTTTGCTAGCAACTGCCTTCAAATCTGCATTCCCAAAGGAAGTACCTCCTGTAGTACTTTCACAGAGAGCACCTAATGATATGGGTAAAGAATTTTTATTTTGTGGGCTTTTAACATTGGGTGCTATTGATGACATGTGACTCATTGCCTAAGGCACACTGGTGTGTTTTCTAATCTGTGACAAATTATGACAGCTTTAATGCTAGAAAACAACAAATAATGTATGGAGCATTCTCATGATTAATTTAGGAGGAAAAAACCCGGAAATTGAAAATAAGTTCCTGCCCTTGCAGACACTGTTGGTAGTACTTGGTTTTTGGCTGTCTGCTTATGATTAATAAATTATTTCACACTGAAATTAGCAGTAGAACCACCTTCTTATATGTATCTAGAAAACTGAGCACCATATTTTTGTTAATACTCAGCAGTCCTGCTCTTCTGTGAATGCTGCTCTTTCAATGTCATTCTCCAAAAGAGATGTAAATATCACACACTTCCATTAGTAGATTCAGGTTTCTGAACTTAGCACATTAATTGTGGTGTTTTCTCTACATAATAGAATAACATCTGCTATAAGAAGCATTTTGAAAATAACATATTTAATCAGGAAGTAAAAGAAAACCATTATTCTTCCCCCAAATTCCTAAATTGCTTTTTTTCCCCCCCAGATTCTTTATGGAATGGGACAATTGTCACACTAGGACTCTTCTGCCATAGATACATACAAGCTTTTAGAATGGCTTAGTCTTGTTATTTTTGAACTGTGTGTACTTGGAGTTAATAATTACTATTATGCATACTATAATACCTTCGTATATTAATCCTAGGTAAAACTCTTTTAGACACATAGTGAGATTCTTAAAATCCCCTTTCTTATTGTTGACTCTATGATATGCCTACAAATTAACAAAAGCATTACGGTATGAACTGAAAAATGATTCTTAATTCTGTTCAGAATGTTTTCACTGCAAGAGCCTGAAGGATCCTGTAGTCACATACCCCCTGGATTTAATTATTGCTTTATTAAATATTGAATTATTTCTTTCTTGTTTATTTGATTTGTTGAACTGAAAGTTGTGATGAAGAGAGATAAGATTGAGAAATGACTGATAGATTATGGACAGAGATTATAGATATATGATAGGTAGATTTAGACTTCATATATAGAAGAAATTACTTGTGAGAAGTGCAGTGAAACACTGCAACAGGTTGCCCAGAGAGGTGGTGGATGCCCCATCCCTGGAAACATTCAGAGTCAGGCTGGGTGGTGCTCTGAGAAACACAGTCTGGTCAAAGATATCCCTGCTCATTGCAGGGGGTTGGACTAGATGAACCTTAAACTGTTTTATGATCATAATGGAGAATTTTTCTTCCTCTTTTCTTAGAGAATGGAAATAAAACAGACCAGTTTGGGGGTAAGGAGCTGGGAGTGGAAGAAGCCTCTGTGTTGCTCAAATAAGCTATTTAACTAAATTCATATTTCACTGTATAGCAGGTCTAAACCATTGCTAACAATACAGGAACAAGAAGAATCTCTTTAAAAAAAAGTACGAAACTCTATTTGACCCTTGAAGACATGAATTATCAGAGGTTTATGTTTTAAATTTTGTTAAGGAAACTCTATTGAGATTTTCATATGTGAACAATGCGCTGGAGTTATTTTTCCCTTGGCAATTATTATATCTCAAGATCTTTTAAAAATAATCTTTGACTATTAAAAAAGATCTTTAAGTTTACATATCCTTATCTGATCTGAAAAGAAAGCTATTCATATTGACTAGGAGATTTATGTATTTCTGAATGGAATAGAGGGGATATTTAGAAACAGTTAATATTAACAACTTTCTCTGCCAGTGTATAGCAGAACATGTACAAAAACAAGAGCAGTCCTAAGTACAGCAGAAGGTATTGCTCCTGGCAAACGTTAACAGGAAAAAAGATAAGACTTGTAGTATCTCATCACTGTAGCATGGTACTGTGGGGTCAAAACATTTGTCCCATGTTGCTTTCCCTATTTTCTTCAGTTTGACATGCTGCACTAAAAAGATACAGACCTGCTGTCACAATCCCAGTAGATCAAGTTGTTGATTTCAAATATTCTCAGCCCCTTCAGGGTATAAGCACTGTGCTTGCAGGCTCACCAGTGAGACAGATGAACCCTTGGCACATTGTATAGTCACTTTATTTCCTCTGACTAATGCTGACTGAATAACGTCAAGAGTAGAAAAGATGGCTGAGCATATTCCCTTCACTTTTTTTTCCTTTCCTGAGGGAGCATGGTACAGGGAATAGGGATGTGTACTGATAATTGTCACGGCACTAATTTGCTTAGTATCATTTTCCTTCACACATGCTTCTGTAAACACCCCAAAATGGTAATGCTCCCACCATTTTCAGGATTCATTGATAAATAATTCACCTACAAAAGCAGGTGAATGTAAAGAATAAGTTTTTTGTCACACAGTTAAATACTGGCATTTCTTACAATGTTAATCCTTGCCAGTTTACATGCTCTCATTTATCTTGCCTCCTTTCTCGGGAATGATCTTGTCTTTCTTTCTGTGTAGGGATAATGATATCTCTGTCACTTTCCTTTTATTGGGCCAGAGGTCACCACTTGGGAAGCTTTTCTTCTGCTGTCCTTTGATATTGTATAATCTCAGCTATTGAATTGCTTTTCATTCCAATTATAACATGACTGTAACAGATCTAGAAATGCCATGATATCTCCATATCTGGATTAATAATGTGCAGCAACATCTCTTGGAATGAGAAAAATATTGCTCTAATATAGAAAAATAAATTGACTAGCACAATACATGACTACTATAAAACAGGTTTAATACAGCCTCAATATCACACTTAAGAAATAGAAAAATTCTAAAAAATCAGTGCGTAGGGTGAACTTTGCATACACAAATCTGGCTCATACTCACCAAGGCTCTAAGCTTCAGTTTTTAGTTTGAATTTTGTTCCCTGTAAGTTAAATATAAAGTTGCTCTAAACCAACGTAATAGAAAATCTAATTTAAGAGTAGGAATCTTAAAAAGATTAAAACCACAAAAAAATTCTGAAACAAAACTCAGAAGCCTCTTAAAAAACTTGCTGGATAGCACATATGGTTTGTGAAGGATGACATCACAGAGGTGTCTTTGTAGTATGATATGGGAAAGGCAAGTGCTAGAAATAATGAACTAAAGCCAATTGTAAGGTACCAAATCCCTTCCAGAAGGTGTTAACTGGCTACTTGTAACACCTTCTCCCCCAGCCCTTTTTCTCCTCCTACCATTTTATATATCCCAACCATTCGTTATGCTAGACAATAGAATTGGGATTTACTTCAGAAAGACAATTTTATAAAAACAAGTACAAATGTACATCTTCCAAAGCCAACGAGAAAACAGTTTTCCTGAAACAAGTCAACACTGCATCCCACTGTCAAAAGTGGGGCAGGGGGTGGCAAGGGAGCTTTGTTTTTTGTTTTCTTAAAAAGGGAAGTCATAAAATTTATAATTATTTTAATAATAAAGTCTAAATCAGGACACCAAACACTTATATCTCCCTTGTTTTAACAGTTCTCTATTATGCTCATGATAAACAATGGGAGAAGTTCAGATTATTTTTTTTTTAATTTTTTAATTAGGAATGCTTCTATCCTGTAAGGATGTTTCTATCCCAGCTACAGAATCCACCCTGTTGGACTTGTATAAGTCAGTGTACCTTAATCAAATAGAGAAGGGGATAAGAAAATGATTAAAGTTACTGTGTTGGATGCATACAAATATGTATCTGCATTTAATCTTTAGGGACCTGCATGTATAGGTAGTATAGAAAAATAAATATTTTTTGTTTGGTTGTGTCTTCTTTTTCTGTGAAAATCAATGGTTCTTTGCAGACAAATGTTATACCTTAAAAGAAAAATAACAACATTAACTCTGCAGTTGCATTCAGTCTCAAAGTAACCTAGAATGTGGAACACTTAATTTGTCAAGACATTCTGACAGGTCTCATCAAAAGTCCAGTATAGACTTTACTAGTTTGGCTCATTAAATTGAAAATGGGCTTGGAAAAGGTCATGGGGAATTAGAGGTTACAGAGCAAATAATCAAACCAATTAACTATAACGTGAATCTTGTGAGCTGCCTAAAAGAGAAAGCAGACCTGACCTTGTCAAAGAGAAAAGGGTATTAAAATTGCATACTAAGAAGCAATCCAGAAAGCTTAATACAAATATATACAATATTGATGAATTCGGGTTTTGCTGTTGTCATTTTGTTGGGGTTTTTTTTTAAGTACAGAAGTACTATACCTCTCCCACCCAACGTAATGATATTCCTTTACTGTCCTCCCTTTCTATTTTAGAGATTTCTGATTCACAGTGAAGGTTGTTTGTTTATATAGTGATGTTAGGTACATTAAAGTCTCATGATCTGATCCTTCTCACATGCTGTAAATTAGAAATTATTCCACTGAACTTAATTATGTCACTGTAAAGTGATATAAGAGGGGAAAACAGGGCATTAATGTCCATGTTAATTTTGGTTAAAATAATCCATTCTATGAAATCTGAAAATGTATACCAAGTTTTCAAATCTTTTTCTCTTCATGTATGTTGACACAAACTTCTTCTAAGTTCTTGTATCAGTTAGCCACTTTGCTGAATTTTATAACATGTTAAATAGCAAAAAAAAAGCTACTTTGAAGAAAGCTGAAGCTATCCATGTATCAATTTTTTTTTCTTTAGTACTGAGCTAAAAGGGTCTCTATTATTTCCTAAAAGAATTACTATTTTTTAAATTTTATTTTGTTAACCTGCAGGCACATATAAGGTAAATGCCTGGTCAAGATCTGAAGAATCAGAACAACATAAAAATACGGGTTATATTTCTTTATTATTCAGTATTTCTTTATTGTCAGAGGGACACTTGGTTCAGATAACTCCCCTGAGTATTATCACTGGAGCTCACAAGTTTGAACAATTTGCTGTCCTGGACTTCTCACATTGGCCAATATTTTCAGAACTGTCCTACACCTTCCTCACTAACTTAAATTTATTTCCCAGTGACTACAATTAATATTTTTACATGTGGGCATGCTTTGAATAATGACTTGCATTTACTTCTTAGAGATTACTTTAGTCTGAAAAGGATGGATACTAAAAAATTCAACTACTCTCTCAGCTGAGATTATTATGCTCCACTGCCCCAGACAGAGGCTGCCTAGTTCTTACCAGCTCAGGATTTTGGCTCCATTGCCCTAAAGTTGTTAGGAAACTGGAATGCAGTGTGTGAAAGAATTTTCTGCTGAGAAGGGGATTCTTCTGCTGGACTAGAAGGCTGGGAAGGCTCAAGGCTGGATGCCTTCCTAAACAACTGAGAACTGACATGTTTTGCTTAAATGGAAATCACAGATAGTCTGAGAAATGTAATACCTTTATCAGCACAGAAGTGGCTAAATAGCAGGAACTAGCAGTGGAAGGGAAATACTGCACTCCACTTGTGTACAGCACTTGTTTTGAATCAGACTCTACATAACTGCTCAGAAAGCTGGAAAGAAAACTGAGTAACAGCATTCAAAGACAAAGGCTCTACCATAAGGCAACATTTGTGCTAAGTGCTTTCAAAGTGCTAAACTATCATTTTGGATGTCATATGAGAGAAGTTGATGAGTTAAAAGTGACAAAAGGTCACTTCTTCAGGACCAGAAACAACTTCAAAAAACAGACTTTTCAGAATCAGCAATCTACTAAAGTTGTAACACAACTGTGTGGTATGTTGCGCAGTCCTGAAAAAAACCAGACCACTGGAATATGTTTCATAGAATGCTAAATTTATAAACTTCCTACAGTCTACTAAAATAACATTTCAGGATCTATTCAGCTTGAGATCTTACCATGCTACTCAAGTTAGAGATAAAAGAAAATTAAATTCTGTGTTTTTGAGGCATATGAACAGAATGACTGAATGATATTAAGCAGGACCTGCAGTGAGATCCTTTGTTGAACTCTGTTTTAAAATAAAGGTAAAAAGACAAAATAATGTTATTTTGGTCTATATTAGTTTCTGAAAATAAATTGTATGTTCTATATAATTTTCATTGCACCTTATTCCAACTATGGAATAATTGGTTTGATTTCTAATAATTCAAGTATTTATTTTTGAGTTTTCTTCTCTTTGGCTAAGTGTGAAAGAAAAGGTGTGGCAAAGTGATAATTTTATGTTAGATGATAAGGACTCCTGTTTATTTGAAGTTAGGTTGTTTTTAGAAAAACACATTGATTATCTAATTGTCATCATTTGACTGTAATTTGAATTTTTTTAAATAAAAGTTTCAACCTTTTGACATATTACTATAATATCTGTTTCTTGCATGTATTCTATTTCCAAGCCCTTTTTAGGTTTTGTGTGTCTATTTATATTAAAATATTGAAGAGTAGTATATTCTTCATGATTAACAGGCTAGTAATGCAGATAAACTTGTGATATAGGGACAAATTCCTGTAGGCCAAAGTAGCTGACCCACAAACAAAATGTTGTTTGAAATACCCTGTATCTACTGTCAGATTGTATTCTGTATCTAGATGGAAATCAATGGTATTTGTGTCCTTATGAAAACCCTTCCCTCTGGATTATATGCACCACATGGCCCCTATATTAAGGGTTTTATTGCTTTCTAAAACATATACCAAATTCTTAGCCTTTGTCCTCTGAATTGTTTTGGATTCAGGATTTAGGAACGTTCTTCATTAAAGTTCTGACCATACATGGTTCTGAATTGTGAGCAAAAGTCACTGAATCTAGAGCCAAAATCAAATAACAAACAAAATATAACCAAAGGCTTTATCTTGAAATGTAGTAAGGAAAAAGTTTGCTGATTAATAGATTTTAATTTTCTTTTCATTTTTTACAAAAGTGTAGACAGAAGTCAAATATTCTATAGAAGGTATAGGAATGAGGGTAATACAGCAGCTATGCCCACTGCCAGACTTTGTTCATGGGTAGTATTTATTTAGACAGATAAATAAATAATGCTTTTAAATCACCGTTCTCACTGGGGAAAACTGAGGAGAGCCTGGGCTATGTTTAGGTTCATGTCTACAAACAGCTAGTGAGAACACCAGGGTAAATGTCTTGCCTCAGGTCAGATGTGGTTTATTAAGCCAGTCTGAGAGGAACCCAAGTACTTGACTTGCAGTACCCTTTCTGAATGTACTGCTTTATTTTTAAAAATGAATAACATAATCTGTTAAAAACCACCAAAACCCCCTAATGAAATATTTATCATGAACCAGCTTCAGATGTGGTACTTCAGATAAAACACAGGCTAATTTTTCTATAATATTTGCTAAAAGCCCTTTTGATAGGAGAGCTGTCATCTGTCAGTCTAAGGGAAATAGTGGGATTTCATCAGAGCTGTACAGGAAGTGTTGGCTTCCTCTTATGGCTTCTGCATTTGTCATTTGTTATCAGCTGTGCAGAAAATAAGGCTCCTGGATTTTCCCATTTTTAGGATACCTGGAGAAATCACATTTCCTATTTATGGTCTAGAGATAAACTCATACTCAAGATGATGTTATGGGTCATAAATTTTTATTTGAAAAGCTGGTAAAACAAAATTCAAAGAGGAAGAGATTTTTCTACACTGTTGTCCTCTACCCCCTCTACCCTAAAACAATATGGAGCAGAATCCTTTGTTCTGTATAAAATGTCTCTGTTGCTGTAAAACGTGAGGCTCTATTGATTACAGTAACAGTAGAAAATGAAACTTCCAAGTAAAAAAGGCCTGGAAATTCTTAGAACACAAAACTCTGTTACTTTAAAGTAAAATGAAGTAGAGAGAAACCTCAAGCATTAAAGCACTGTATATGAATCTTTTTTTTTTTTTTCAGTGAGTAAATTCTATCTAGTGCAGTGAAATTCTCAAGGAGTCTCAGGTATTTCTACATTCATGTATTGCATGAAAATATGTTAGTTTTCTGTGTTTCTTTAATAATGCTTATCAGTCCACTGAATTTGACATTTTAATCTTGTTCATGTTCTGGATTTATGCAATTTATTGTTATAATAGTGATCTGAACACTTCCCCAGTATTTTGTGGATGATAAGTGACAGCATTGTGAGCTTTTTTTTTTTTAATGCATGTTCAAACAGGACTGGTGAAGATTATTAAATATTAAACATGAAATAAATTCTCACTTTGGTAATTAGGGTACCCAATATTGCTTTAACAGAAGTTATCTTAGAAAACGAATTTTTTTAACTAACATTCCGCCTTACCAACTATTCTGCAAGGTGCTGGCTGTATTATCTTGTTCTGAAGTGGAACCCAGTCACTGTTTTAAATCACCATGGAATACTTTCCAAGAGGCTGTAGAATCACCGGACTGTTTCTAGGCCTTTGATCTTGAAATTTTAAAATACAACTAAAATATGAAACAATTGCATAATCTTGCCAGCTCTAGCAAACCCACGAAAATCAAAATAAAAACAAATGAACTTGCTTGGAATATTGTCTTATGACCCAAGTGGGTACTGGCATGCTTAAGTGGATGAAGGGAATGTAGAGTTACACCCCTGTCATAGGATATTTTGAGATACTTCTTGTGCCATTGGGAACCATCTTCCTTCTGAAGGTCCATGGGAGGAGGCAAAGAAGCGTTAAAACCATACATTGAAATAAGAGGCATCCAAGCTTTTTGTTCATTTATCACAATTATGTATTGGCGCAAAAGATATTGCCCCTAAGGTGAAAATTATAACCAGTGAGCAAGGAGTTAGATTTCAATAAAGGCAAAATACAACTGTGATGCAATTTAGTATGCTTGGGCTTGATAGCTACTAAGATGATTTAAAGACAGATAAAGAAAAAGTACGGATAATAAAGTGGGTGCTAAATCTTCAGACCTGACAAAACATTAGATATTTATTTGGAACAGAATGGTCCTGTTGCAGTAAACACTGTAAACTAACATGTTTAACTTCATAGAGGTCATTGTTGCAGGGAGGAGTTTCTTGAGAAGTGCTGCCAAGTTGCAAAGTTACAGTGAAATGCAAACTAAGTGCTTATATCCTTTAGGAGAAATGTTACACTTTTTTATCTCTAACATTTAAGTAACTTAATGTAATTATAAAACTATTATCTGATCACTGTATTTTTTTCTGAATCTTATATTAGGATATCAAAATTCAAGAAAGGGAAGGCAAACTTGGAGGAGGCATCTTGCAAAAATGGAATCCTGCTGGAGCTGGGAAGCTGTTGATCTTATACCCACTTTTACACTGATGCAACTTCATCCTTAGAAAGGTAAATCTGTTTTTAAATTGGATAACTTGTTGGTACATTAAACCAATTCACACTTTTAGAGATTGCATAATTACAGCTTATTGTATATGACACACTTCACTGGAATAATTTTTAAAAAAAGGTCAAAGCCAGTTAAAAACAAAGTTCCAAATTACTTTTTGCATGAGACTGATTACTTAGAATTTAATGAAATACCCAACCCTGGAAGAAAGAAAGAAGATGAAGTATTGTAAAGCTATCCAATAATAGATTGTGACAAATGGAATTTACGAATCTCATGATTTGTTCTTTATTGATCAGAAGGTTATCATAACATTTGAATTAATAAAAGCATAGTTAAAGCCATTCACAAATGATGCTTGGACATAAGTGCAAGTAGGCTTTATTGATTTCTGGTATCAGCTGGGCTCCAGAGAGATTTGCCATGTGTTGAACATATGAAAAAAGCAGGAACAAAAATCAAAAAAACCTCTCTCCTACTCTATCAGCTAATAAAGTTTTAAATGTTTGTAAAGAATTGAGTGGTCTCAGTGCAGCACATCCATGTGTATTTCATAATAACCCATCAGTTAAATGAACCACACAAGTAATCTGTTAAAATCTATTAAGTACACTTTTGTTGCAGACTTTATTTAAAACACACTTTTAATATTTTATCAGTATTTTTCTGGGTACTGGGTTCAGTATGTTTTCCATTGAAAAAGCAATGAAAATTAATTTTCTATCTATGCCTCCTCTATGTAACATACCTGCCATGGACACATAACATTACAGCGAGAAAATAATCATAACCAGATTTGGTATGCCTTCATCTTCCAAAATTATTTTCAAAGCATTTTATGTGGATCTTAAAAGTCTTCTGAATTGTGTCATGTCAGTTTCTGGTCATAGGCCAAAGAACCTTCAGTTTCTTATACTACAAGGTAATATTGCAAAAAAGTATCTCTGAGAAGCCAAAGAAATAATGCAGTATAGGTAGACTGTGTGGAAACTAAGGGTTGATGTTGTTATAGGGACCTAGAGTCATTAGGAGAGTGTTATAAGAATAATAAAAAAAAGTTTATTTAAGACCCAGTCATTTGAAACTTGATGAACATAGACCTTGTTTCATTTTTTACAGGTTTAGGGGCAGTTGTCTCCTGTCATACTGATTCATGTTAACTCATACCCCACTGCCAGTAGGTGAAATGGCTTTTACCCCTTGGCTTTTGCTCAGATGTGGAAGCTCTCAGTATTCAGACCTTTTGCCTATTATATTCATATGTATGATCAGAATTATTCTACTGGTTAATTCAGCATAAGTTTTGAGAATTTGTAAATAGGTTTTTTTAAAATGATTGAGAATTTTCTGTATTGTAAAAGAAGAGATTAATCTTAATAGAAATGATGCAACTTAATATAAGGAAGAAGGTAATCTAGAAAAAACATTTCCTGAAAACTAACTCTTCCTTTCTAGCAGTTTCTTTAAAACTCTTACACTGGAACTAATCCATGTTGGCAAGCCTGTATACATTCAGACTGTTACTTCTTTGCATATTTGAGATGACCTGTCTTCATTTGTTCCTAATAAGTTATATCACTTTGTAGAGAAGCAAGAGAACTGGACTTCTCAGCGTAGAGATTGTTTATTCATTTCTTTCCTCCTCAGCCAAAATTTGTTTTACATTAAGATTTTTAATTTTTTTTTCCATGAAGACTCTGCAGTTAATCTAGAAATTTATTTGTCAACTGCCTTGTATCATTTGATCACTGACACATATTAATACAGATCAGCATTCCTGATTTCCTGACTGTTGTGTGTTAGCCTTGGCTAGGAGCAGAATGCCCATCCTATTATTCACTCACTCCTTCCTCCTGAGGAAGTGGGAAAAAATAGAAGGAAGGTGTGAAGACTTGTGGATCAGGACAATGACAGCTTAATAGCAAAAGCTGTGCATATAAGCAAAGGAAGAAGGGGAATGCATTTACCAATGGGCTGGAAGACATTTACCCGTTTTCTGGAATGCAGGGCCTAAGCATATGTAATGGTTGCTTGGGAAGACAAGATGCTGCAACCACAAACATTCCTCCTTTCCCCTCCTTTCCCTGAGCTTTTACTGCTGAGCATGTCATGTGGTTTAGGAAATCCCTTTGGTCAGTGTGGGTTAGCTATCCTAAACACTTCAACCTTTTACTTGCCCCCAGCCTGCTCGTTGGGGAGTGGGAGGAAAAGAGAAAGCGCTGAAATGGCTTTACATTTGGCACTGTCAGCGCTTTGTAGCCACAAATCCAAAGCAGAGCACCTCAGCACTGCTGAGAACCCAACACCCTCCCAGACAGAGCCACTGATGTTGACCACTACTATTTGCAGAGATGGAAACAATTGTGCATTGTAGAGGACTTCTAATGATGAACCCTTTCATGGCAGCTCTTAGATTAGGCTGTTGACATGAGAGGGGCAGCCTGGCTTGCCAGATCAAGGGGGAAATAAAGACTGTGCCTATCTGTAGACCTTACACATTTTCTGTTCCTTCCTTGTTAATATGATTCATGTGTTATATGGCAAATTAAAATGATACATTTGAGAATATAATTTATCTAGTAAATACTATGTTTAGTTGCTAGCAAACATGAGAGTCTTGGGAAAGTAAAAAGAAGAGACAGGCTAGGCTTTTTATACACTGGCTCTTCCCATTCATTCTGCAAGTGCTAAAGGAATTTGTAGTTTGAAATTTGCATTTATTGTGTTATTGTTAATTTCATTGAAATATGTAATATTTGAAGCATAGTTAAAAATTCTAATTTTTTACAACTCAACTGTTATATAATGTCTATGGTTTAGAAAGAAATTATATCATTGCACAATACAGGGTGCATGCAATGAGGGGAGTAGTGAAGGACCTCTCAAAAAATGCATTACTCCATACTCCATACTTTAAAATAGAGTCTGCATAATCCATGCAAATCAGAGACAGAGTGTGTGAATGCATTGATCCAAAGACTACACCTAAGAAACCTTCCAGCAGGATATGCCAGAGAATACCTCTGATTCAGCTGAGGAAGTTGAAGAGCTGCAACTATGCAACCAAGATTTGAAACTGAGGTCTTGTGGAATTCAGATATTCTTGCTGTGGTGAGTTCGTGTTTCAAACAACTCGTCCAAGGACTTCAGCAGATGCTCCATTAAGTGAATTAAGTGATGCTCTACCCATCTTGATGGTTTTCCTTGTTCTGCTTCTTATGGACATCCCCTACTTTTCAGGAACTACTGTGTTAGTCTTGTTAGGCTGATACTTTTCAGAAATAGTCATGTGACATGTTTCCAATTTTAGAATACTCAGGCAAGTAAACGGTGTTTGACAAGTGTTTCTATTGTATGTATTTTTGCTATTTCGATTAATGTAATGGGCACTTACAGATATAGAACTGTCTGTTTCTAGATCCTACACAAAATAATGAATTTGCCACAAAAGACAATAATATGACCTTTCAAAGAATTGTATCAATTTGTAGAGAAAAATAAAATAATAAAAAACCCAACAAAAACAAACAGAAAACCCAACAAAACAACAAATAATTCCCAAACTAATCCTTGTAACAGAGCCCTATCACCAAAGCTGAAAAATGTAGTTGCCTGGAAGTTTCAAAATTTCATTTCATTAGAGGTTACAGTTTTCAGTGGAAATCAGATAACTTGAAACATACTGTAGTTGTCAACTTAAACCAAAACAATCTCATCATAAATTCCAAGAAGGCTGTAGAAAAACATATGGTTTAGTAAATACAATAAACCTCATTGCTGAAATCATACACATAAACCAGATCTCCATCTGAACTAGTAACACAAATTATAAAGGCATCCCTTGAATAGGCATCCCCCACTTTAATGAAACACGTTTCAGCTGAAAACTAAAAGATTAAAGAACCACAACAAAAGTTTCCCAAAGTCATATAGTTTATAACTACAACCAGTCTCCAGATGCAAAAATGTTCAGCTGTTTCTACTATGAGCTCCCAATTCAAACCATGTCTTTCCCTGATCTACAGAACTCTTTCAGTCTGACTTTTGTGTATAGAACTGCCTAAGTATTACAAGTCCAGTAACCTTTGTTGGACTGGTCATATGTGGAGAAGTTAATGTACAACAATTTACAGCATCAAGACTGTATCTTCTCAAATTTATGTATTTCAAATCTGTTCTAATCTTTTATGTTTCATTTGCATTAAAGTTAACAAAATACAGTAAAAAACAACATTATAAACTGCTTAGTTTTATGATATCGAATAAAATATTTGACATGTATTCCAAATTCTATTAGGAAAAGCAAGCAAAGAAAAAGAAACAAGAACCCCTAGCTGAAGGGAGACCTTCATGTTATTTGTCTTGAAGCTAAGGGACCATGACTATGAGTGCAACAACAGTGTCATAATTATTGATATTTGGAAACAAGGAATAAAGAACATACGATCGTTTGTGTAAGGGTAAGTAAACTAGTCCTTTCTGGACAAACAGGAGGAGTGACCCTGTCAAATATTCTGTTCTCTCACAGTTTCAACTTTGGAATATTTGATCACTCAGTATGCTCTAATTAACTTAAAAATAACAGATATGATTGTATAGGGTAGTAAGGCCTTGTGCTCCTTGAATTGGGAAATGCAAAGGAAAGGTTTGTGGGAGAAGGGAGTGAGAAGAAACCAGGAAAGAAAGCTCTAAGTAAGCGTTACAGCACACTAAAAGTTCTGGGAAGGCATGACTGATATGTGGCCAAATTTCTAAGAAGAGTACAGACATCGGAAATATTCAGAAAAATTTTATGATACATCAGCTTCTGGCACTGGATTCAAAGATCCAAACAGCCGGTTTAATTTTCTGTTCTGCTGTCATGGTATGTCACAAAAAGAGTACCATTTTCCAAGATCAGGCAAGACTGAAGAAAATATGGAGTTTGTTAGAGTCTGTTACTTCGTATTACTAAAGTTATAAGGTAAAACATACCAAAACAGGATCAAATTAACTTTAAATTATTAGTCTTTGCGACTTATTGTCAGACAGCGCTAATTAGAATGGGTATGTGCATGTATGTGTAGGAATATCTATTCTTGCCTCAGTACTTCACTGTTGCTTGTGATTGCTCTGGTAAGGATGGCTATCTGACAACATAGTATTTCTTTTCCACCTACTTCATTTCCACAAAGCATTATCCAATAGCTTACTGTTAGTCTCCAGAATGTTACCATTTCTACTAGGAATTCTCCTTGCCAACCTCCCAAAATAAAGAATAGAATTCATATAGTAATGTCAACCCAGTTTGACAAATCTTCACGTCAGCCTCAACTGTAATTGGCAAAAGGCCAAGCATTTGTCAGATGGGTTTTGGCAGTGGATTCAAAATGAAATCTATTTCTGTTACTTTTTTTTCCTTTTAATATCAAGCATATTTTTTTTCCCACTTGGTGACACAGATTTAAACTACTAATTGACATTTTGTAGGACTGCAGAATTCCACAAAAGATATCTTCATAAAAACGTTTTGGCAATGATAAAAAAAAGTAAAAGTCAGTCTGTATTGAAAATATCAAGTTGAGTTTAATTCTTAGTGTCTATATCTCACTTAGTTGCCATGTTGTTGCAAAAAGTCTTTTTGTATTTGGATTTTAGGCACTCCCAAATGATATTGTAGGTTTGTAAAAGGTACCTGGGGTTTTATTTTTTTTTTTATTTTATTATTTAATTAATTTATTTTAGATAATGAAATTATGAGAAATACTTGCTTACTTTTTAGGATACCTACTTGTAATTTGCTGTAAACTTCTTGATGATTGAAAGAGGAAATAGGCTGCCCTGTCACAGGGTATTGTTCTTTTTTTTCATCAATTTCATGTTTCAGGTGATGGAGGAAATGCTTTATAAAGTTTCACAATACATAATCTTTCGTGTCAACAGGGAAGGAAAAGGAGTTTGACTGTCAGGAATGTTATCTGCTCAGAAAATAGCCACTGATAACTGCCTAAAAATTGGTCACTTAAAGTTGAATGCCCAATAAACAGTTACGGTGGAATGTTTTATTTTAGAACAATATGGAAGCACACAGGAACACTGTCAGGTGAGAGATTTATTTACTATTGTAGCAGAGATAACTGGAAATTAAATCTGTCACTGAAGTTGCTAAGCTATACTATACAAAAGCTGTTCTCACCTAATAAATTGTACAAAATGAGCTAGAATGAAGTTTGAATCTCAAAAGGGTCATTTCCTCTAGCAAAATTGTATGATACTTGTTTTATAGCTGGTTGGCCCATATTCACTCAGAGTGTGAGGTCCAAGAACTACCAGTAAGTATTAAAAGCTGTCATTACTTCCTGTATGGTCTATTCAAGTCCCTACTCCCAGTATGAAGCAAAGAATGCACTTTAGGCTGGGCACTCTGAGCTCTCACCCATTCAAGTATGATGAAAAGTATGATTAGAGATACTAATTTCAGTTTTTGCTAAAATTTGGAGCATTGCAAATGAAGACACAACAGTAGTAAGATTTAATTTAACAAAATTTTTACAGTTACTTTCCTAAGATTGCAAAATTTCAATTACTTTATGAAATTAGTGTAAATGACAATAGAGAATTGCTTTCCCGTATTAGAAATTATGAAAGGCCATTCGTATCAGAGCTTTTCTAGTTTCTTCTGTAAGTTTTGTCAGGTCAATTCTATTCCTGAAAAGTTTCAGCCGTATAAAAAAACCATTTTTTTCAGGGAGATATATTTATTTATATATAACCTCTCCAGGTTCACATTTTTCTTCATGCAGAATGATTGATTCAGCAGCAGGGGACAGAAGAAACACATTAAATTTTAAAACTTTTTTTATTTTCCGTGCTTTGTTCAAAGGTCTCTTGAAGTCAGTTGGGAAACACTTTCAATTTAGTTTTGGAACATGTTCGTAATGTTCCCTCATCACCTTTAAGAAAGGTGTTTGAAGCTGATGAAAATGTGCCAGAAAGTTCATGAGACAATTCTTTGTGATATAATTTCTAGATTTTTTTTAACAATACACTTAGGATTTAGACATTCATGTGAGTTGCCAGATTGGGTAACTGGATACCACTTTGGATATAACTGTGTGTCTGGGGTGTTTGAAGTCTGTAGGGAAGAAAATGTAGATTTTGTGTTAAGGTATGTGAAATAAGTGATACTTCAAAATTTTGCTTGAGCTTGAAGTACTAAAACAATAGCTTGAATCTGAGTTTTCCTTCTTCATATTAGTGATGCCTGAAGAGGTTTGCATATTCTTGGCCTAAACTTTTGAAGTGGAGGGAGTTCAGTGGAAGCAAAGTACATGAGCTCGCTTCTCAATTCAGTCTTAAAACTATAAACATTTAATACAGAGAACTGTGTCACCTTAGACCTGTCATTTTAAACGTCCTCTTTATTTCTGCATTGCATATAGGTGGCACTGGAGAGGGAGCCTCTTCAAGAACTATCAAAGAAGCAGCAGCCAAGCAAACAAATTTTGAAATGACAGGTCTGTCCAGAACGTTTGTGGTCTAATGAAATCTGTAGGTTGAGATACTTTGCTTCATGCAGCCTCCTCCAATAATATCGGCTTTCAGTTAATGTATATGCCTCTCAGGGGAGGTCATAATGGGAACACCAGCTGGATTTGGCTATAGAGTAGAAATAAGCATTTCCAAAGTGTAGTATTAAATAGTACCTTTACTTTACTTCCTTTTAGATGGAATTTTTCAGAGTTGAAAAAAAAATTTAAAGACAGTAATAGAGCTGGCTTGTCAATTTGGATTTTACTGACTTCCATAGCTCTAAGCATTGCTATACCACAAATAATATTTTACATGCTGAATGTACATCCCTGTGGCCAGTGGATATTTATTCACATCACAGAGTTTGGCTCAGTTCACCACACTTGGCAGTCTTTAGTCAAAAAAGGCCAAGAACTGGAATAGCAGAAGGGTTGCAGGTCAAGACTTGCTCACCGGTAAAGTGTTGTGAGGGAGTCTGTGCAGTGCCTGTCTGTGTTATACTATGCTCTCATGTTGTCAGTCCCTTATTTTCATGAGTATAAAAATCATCCCAAATGTCAAATATATATACTGTGTGTGAATGTCTGTATTATATTTGATGGACGTTGTCTCATAGAATGCCAGATACTGAAATTCTTACATAGTCCCGGTGAGGGGATCATTTACAAAGCAAAGTGCCAATTATTACAGCTGTTCTTCATGGCATTTCACAAGGGTTTCTTTTGTTGATGTAGCTCAAACAGCACATGAAGTCTTTTACATGTCTAACTGGAGCCAAGGAAATTTATATTAGATACAATTCAATCCATAAGCAGAATGTAGATTTCTACTTTATAGATATGTGATGTACCTGAAAGAAATTTTCTCTTACTGCTTACAAAAGAATGTTTTAAAAAGACCTTCACTAAAAGGATAGATCTAAAATTACCTCATTTGTGAAGGTGGGGGCAGATTGTCTGTAAAATGATTAATATTATAAGGCAAATACTAGACTCTTGAGATGAATGACTAGATACATGTGCCATCAGCTGCAATGATATCTATAGCTTCATGCTATAAAAACTTTTTACCAAATCTATAAACATTATTAGGTAATGCAACACAAGAAACTGATTGGTCCTTGCTGCTATTATTGAAATTATGCTATGCCTTTCTGAAGACAGGATTGGATGGTTTGTGTTTTTATCAGTAAGTGACATTTACATTGACACTGACAGACAATGTCCTATTGAGCTTCTCTGAAAAGTTCATTGTGACATTTATTCACACCTAATTAGCGCCTCTTGGGATTAATATATCATTTTATCAAGCTCATGCAGCCTTAGTATAAAAAGATGTAAATTCAATATGATAACAACACGTACCTGTATATTTTAATTAATCTGCCTAAACTGAACATGCCAGTCCAAATTTATAATGATCAAGCTTTAAACTCCCTATGGAATTAGCAGAATGTTAATTGTCTATTTTACTAGTGAATGCTCTCCTTGTTTTTCAAGTAGTTCCTTGAAGCCCTGTTGACCCTGATAGCAGATAACGTAAGAGGAAAATCTGTGTTTTAATACATTTATGGAGTAAATCATACACCAGATTTAAGAATAAATAATATACTTAGTATAAGTAATAATTAATTTAGCTTGGGCAAATTGATGCAAGACCTTGTGATATATTTCATCAATTGCTTCTTTATTTAAGGTTATTTTCTTTACACTGGAACTTTTTATGTAGGTGAGGAAGCTACAAAGAACATTGCTAACAGTTATACTACAGAAATACAACATTTTCAGAACTATTGAAGGCATTCTTCACAATGCTTCAAAGAGATTTTTGGACTCAGACTATTGTACTTTTACATCTTATAAAAAGTACTCTTTCTCTAAGAGATTCTTCTCACTATCAAGTCTGTTCTTGTCCCATTCTTTTCACTTGTGGCCCTTGTTTTTTTGTCCAGATTATATCAATAAAGAACTATGTAGATACTACTCTTTCCTCTTCACAATATTTTGTTTCTTTTGTCTATTTCTTTTCTGTTTTCAAGTAATTAAAATCCTTGAGTGCCACAAGGGTTCCTCTTGTAAATCTTGTCTAATTTTTATAAGA
The DNA here is from genome assembly GCA_013401135.1 of Cettia cetti. Taxonomy (NCBI): domain Eukaryota; kingdom Metazoa; phylum Chordata; class Aves; order Passeriformes; family Sylviidae; genus Cettia; species Cettia cetti. The sequence goes on from VZUI01083377.1 coordinate 165,974, forward strand.
TTTTTGTCAATAATATGATTTGCATAGGTAATAATTCAAAAGCTGGTAAGCTGTTAATACTCCATGAGCTTTATAAAACATGGGTTTTATAGGTAAAATAAATCTTATTGGCAAAATTATGTCTGAGTTCCACTATGGATAACATTTCTCAGGTCAACTGATGCTATGTTCCCGTTCATCAGTCTATGTCTACACTGAGAATTAATTAGTCAACACAAGAGCTGCAGATCCTGCAGCTTTAGAAGGTTAAAGTTGATTCTTTTGTTTCAATCTTGCTTTGCTAAATGTCCATTGTCTCTGAACTTGTGATTCAACAAACTGTCAGGATTAAATTTGTTTCCTTCAGTTTTGTTATTAACAAAATTAAAAATTGAATTTTCAATATTTGAAGCAAGTATCTCAAAAATGTGATTAAGAATGCCTGAAATAGAAAATATGTTGATTTCAAAAGTCCTTCTTCAGTGCAGTGGAGCAAGGAGAAGACAGATTTGAAGGAAGCAGGCTTTTTCATACAAAACAATGAAAGGCATTACCATTTGTAAGAGATGGTTTCTTTGAGGATGAGACATCCAGAGTTTAGCCATGTTTAGGAGGACAGTGACATGTCATTTGAGATATTTGGTGGGTGCCATTGCTTTAAGCTGCTGTTCTTGATAAGGGAGAGCTGAAAATAATATGGCATTTGAGAGATATCAGGCTGCACAAGGGATAAATGAAAATGTGCAGAAAAACAAACGTGTACCTTCAGTGGTATGTCAGTGCATGACCACTACTGTAACATTTAATTTTGCTATGCAGAGTTTCAGATGAGAGCATCCTTTTTTGGATATTTTTGGGTCCTGATTATATTTACCAATATGTCCTGAATACCACTTTCAATATACTTGCATTTTCAACATAGGAGAGCAACAAAAATACACGCATTTTACTTTGTTTGCTAGACAGCTGTTTGTTGGTGATGTATCATCTGATGTTAGGAAAGGATGTCTCTTTCATTCCAGTGTGAAAGTTCAAATCCTATCTTTTTTCAGTCCTAATAAGAACAAACACCTTGCTCCTTATTCGTACTCTGTCATTTGGTGTTAATGTGTGAGGTTTGAGTGCCATGAAGACTAATTTTTCTAATTGCTCACACTGTGAAAAAAACATCTTTAACACTCTTCAGCTATACATTTAGGCAGCTTTTCTATAATTTAAACAGATTTTATTTCATTTGTGTGTTTTGGAGTTCATATAGAAATAAGCAGGAAGGGGCCAAATTTTGTGTTTGTCTTTCTTATAAGTTCATTTGAAAGCTTTTCAGTTCAACAAACTTTACATTTGCAGTGATGTTCCTGAAAACTGAATTAATCTCTGGAAATCTGTCTATTCTCTGATGCTTTAAGTTGTGGTGTAGACGTGCTTTTTTTTTTTTTTTTTTTACTAAAACTCAAGAAGCACAATTTAATTGCAATTTTATGCACAGAGAGCAATAATTTTCTTCCTGACTGACAGATTCTAAATGGTTGTCACTTGTAAAGTACATAACTATCAATTTCAGGTACTTTTGTGTGAGTTATGTGAGCACTGCAGTTTCTTGTGAAAGTTACAGAAAAAAATGATATTTGCCTTAAAAAAGAAACAACATATATACTTCTATCATTGTGAGGGAAGGGACAGAAAACAATGTCACACTGCTAAGTTAATCTTATTGAGTGAATCAAGAAAGGGACAGGTAATGCCAAAGAAAGTTTTTCACATCACAGACATACATGAAAAAATTTCAAATTAATTTTTTTCGCTGCCTTCAAATTGCAACCAAAAATATATTGTACAAACACATTTTATTGAAGCCTGTATTCCTCAACACAAATACCTTGGTTAGTAAGCCTGTGAATATGCTGTACTTTTGCAAAACTGAGGTACAGCAAAACTTTATCGCGAGCTAGTTATTTTAAGAAAGAAAGTTCATGTCAATATTGTGTGAAGAATTATTAAACTATTCAGCTCCTTTCTCATGTCTCTAGCTGAAAAATAAAATGTAATTCTGGAAATTTCTTGATGCTTTCCACCTTCAAATTTTAACATGGACAATATTTTTTTCTTCTTTTAAGATGCTGAAAGAAATGTAGAGAGACTAAATAATTGTGGGGAAATAATAGAAAATTACTTGTAAGATTTTTGTGCTATTCTGTGGTTCTTTGCTCAGGTTCTGTAAAAATAGTTGTGAAATGGCACGGTAAATTAAGGTCTTGGCATAGTGGATTAAAACCTGTGCAAGTAATTCTCCTGATGCGAACAATCACTTTGGCTTCTTCAGTCAAATAATGAGCCTATTTTAAAATTCACTGAAGGAAATCTTAGGGCTTCCAGCATTAAGCTAAAAATAATTGTCAGTGTGAAAAGAAAGGTTGAAAAAAATTGGTTTTCTGTATTGCAAACACATTAATTTTTTGGAAGTGAGATTTTGTAGTACATTTCTCATACTACTTAGTGTGCATTGTTATTAAAGTTTTAGTTTCCTGAGATTAGATGTTAGCCAGCATGGGGTCTTATTTTTATTACTCATTTTATCATGTAGGTAACTTAGAGATAATCCAGAGAGCAGAATCTTGCTTGTAGGTGTTGTAGATGTATTGACACAGCCAGGGTTTTGAAAAGGTCAACAGGATAAGATAGACAAAAGAAGGTGTTATCTTTGTTTGATGTGTGGGGAACAGGGGCAGAGAAAAGCCAAGTTGAAGCCAAAATTGCAGCCATGGTGCCAAAGTGATATATGTTCTAATTTTCCAGTATCAAGTGCTGTGGGTAAAAATATTTATAATATTGTGAGTGACTCTCTTAAACTTGTTTTTCATTTGAAATTATATGTCTTCTCTCAGGGACATACCATTTTCCACAGATAATTTTATAATATGAGTTCAGGAAAATATCTTTCAATTCTTTGTAAAGCTGAGATCAGATTCAGCAGTTTAATGTGCTATCAAAATTCAGGCAAATAAATATAACACTAATTTTGAATTGTCATCTGGATCTGTTTTAAATGACAGAAAATTACAGCTTTATTGTATTCTGTGTTTCCAGAGATTAAGATCTTTTCCTGAATGCGTAATTTTTCAAATTTGCTTATCTGAATGGATCTGTCAGTCCCAGGTCCAAAGATTTAGGCGATGTTGAATTTATGTTGAAGTTTTAATGGAGATTAGTATTATTTCATGTCCTGTGAGAAGAATATCTGCACAGCTGGCCTCCATGTTACTTCTAGCATTTCTGGTCTCAGTCTCAGGGTTAAAATTTATCAGAATTTCTGAATTTCTAAGGAGAGATATATCATGTGTCTACAAAACAGTTGGGTTTATCTAACTAACTAATCTATTTTATTCAAAATAATTGGAATAAAAACCTACCTTTCCTTATGTTAAGAAACTTGAACTGAATGTCTTCAAATTATCTAAGTTTTCTTAAGAAATGTTTTATGCAACTGATGTTTAAATCACTGGTTTTTTTTAAATTTTCATCCCAAATTTAGAAGAAAGATAAATATGATGGGGCTGACATTTTTATCTTTGAGTATACCTGATTGAGTTTACAAAAAGTTTGATTATTTTTGGCCTTGTGTCTTTTTAGTAAGTAAGTAATAAAATATATATTTACATTCATCTTGTGGACTATGAGCTGGCATTTTGGATGTAATGTGCATGTTAAAATCTGTGCTTGAAAAGATGAATGACCTTGGAGCTGTTCACCAGCTTGAATTAAAATCCTAGAAAATATTTGCTGTTTAATTTTAAGTATTAAACTTTAAAATGGTTCATTTGAGCAGTCACTGAGAGAATTCAAAGATCCTAAGACAGTCCTTGGCTACACCCTTGGGACTCTTTTCATTGGTAGAAGCACATGCTATAAAACACTCTGGGTGTGCTCCTGTCTTCACATGGTCCAATGAGGGCTTTAATGACATGAGAGTTATAAACCCATGGCAAAGCACTGTATAAAAATATACTTTTATACAGTACCCCAAAGGGTTGCTTATCTTCTCCTCCTCAAACACAAAGTATTCAAAATTCACCAACTTTGTAAAAAAAATTTATTCCTCTTGCCTTTAAGATTCTTGCAAAGTTCTTGCCTTCATGGCACCTGGTTTGAGAAGAAGACATCAAAAGGAAAAGAAACAATTATTATAATACACAATACAGCCTAGCACCCAAGTCTGTCGACAGAAGTATGTCAGTTGTCTTCTCATAAGCATGTATGATGCCATTGACAATACAGCTCAGTATAAAAAAGGTAGAATATGAAGAAAATTTAATGGTTTCCTTAAAAAATGAATCTGGAACTGTTTCTTCTTCTAAACTATATCTCCTGCTGAGAAAAAGCAAATTCCTTAATATGTCAGGCCACTAGACAATATTTTTTCCTATTTGCTGGACTTTTGAAAGCCCTGTTTTGTCCTTGGTTGAAATAAAACTGCTTGTGAGTTGACATAGGATATTTTGGTTTTGTATTGAATATAACACATTATAACTTAGGTAAGTAAGGTAAACCTGAGTTATCCCTCAGCTTTGAAGGCTTTGTATTTAACTGACCAACTTAGATTACAGAAATTTCATCATCATATTTTTTCCATTCTCAGTGGTTTTCTGATAAAATTAAAATAAATAAGTCTTTCAGTGCCACACAGAATGGAGCAGTATTTGCCCAAAATAAATTTAAATATTGTTGTTGTGATGGTTATTTTCTGGCTTTATAGTCATCAGAATGGCAGCATGATATTTTACCTAACACACCCATAAGTCGCTATTCAGCAACAGTGGAAAAGTTTTCAGATGCCAAAGCTGTTTAGAATGTAAAGTTCTTATCCTTCTTTAGTGTGTGTTTTGGATTGACTTCTTTGCTTTCATCCAAGGTTGAGATAAATCTGCTTTTGTTCACTGTAAAAAAGAGATGCTCATGTTCATGCAAGAAACTCTTAATGATTTTTGTGTGAAATATAAGCAGAAAAGGGTGAAAAGAACTTCCCCTGCTGTGTTCTTGGAGGACACCAGGTAAAGCAGCAATATGGATGTAACACACTGACTTAGTAGGATGTAAAGCCTCTGCCCTCTACATTCTTGTCTAGTGGCCCTTTGAACTCAAAACAAGCAAACAACACCCCTAGACAGTTAGCAGGAATAGCCTGTGAGTCAGTAGGCCTGCTAAGCTTCTACTTTACTGGAGCTTTGAAAAAGGAAAAGACAAGAAGGCACTCAATGAAAGACTATATTCTTGCAGCCACTCTAGTCAGAGAACAAAGGAAACCTCCTTTTTGTCTAATAAAGACTAAAGGGAAGAAAGAGACAAAGTCGCTGCTAGAATTCTCTCACTAATTGCCCAGAAAGTAAGAAAAAACCTCAGACAGCCACAGTTAAGGGGATAAAAAAAAAATCTCAGGAAAATAATGAGGAGATTAAAAAAATTTTATAATCATGTTCACTGAAAGAACCTGGCCCTCTGACATCTCCCAGTGTCTCCTACACGGTAAGGGAGAGTTAAGGGACAGCTTCATAGAAAGAAAACTGTTCCATAATTGTATTTATTGAGAAAGTAAATAGATTCCTGCACAGCAGAGGATGTTAGACAGCACGACATTCATCATGCCTTGATATTTTGTCTTTTCTACTGTAATTTTAGTTCCTTTCTTATATTTGAAGGGGAAAATTCCACCAATATTACAATATATTACAACTTCCACCATTCTTGCAATGGCACCTCCTGAATGCTTGGGAAGCGACTTTCTGAATAAATGAGAACTCTTAAACGAGTTATATCAACATTTTGCTTTGGGGAAATGAATGTAATAAGAGCAATAAAATAACCTCAGATGCACTTTGGGAGGCTTATATCAACAATATTCAGTTTTCATACAACAGTGAAAAACAATCTGCTTTCCAACAACTTCCCCTATTATCAGTCTGCAGCAATGACAGCTGCAGCCAGTTGAAATCTTTTCTTCTTAGTGTCCTCCTCCAGCTGTAGTTCCAATCCAGCCACTTTATGTAGCCTTCTGGATTTGTGTAAAGAAAACTAAGAGAGGAAAACAGGAAAGAATTCCATCAATTTCAGTCCCGCAACTCCACTTGAACATAATGGAGGTCATCCAGAATGTCAGGCAAAGGCTGGAAGGGACGGGTTTTACAAAGTAAGCATGAGCAAAGAGCTCTCCAGGCTTACTGTCATGAAGAACCATATCATTGACTAATCAAGGAGTCAATATTTGTTTATTTAAAATATCAAACACTTCTAAGGTTTGATCAAAATTCTTGCTTATGTTTCATCCCTTTGATCTCCTTCTCTAGGGAAATGCTCTCTTCCACGTTCAACATTTTAACTAAGTGCACATAGTCTTTTTACATTAACACCAAGCATCTTCAAAACTGCAGACTGATTTCTCAGCAATTGCATAACAGGTTGCCACACTAATGCAGAGAAAATTTGTTATGTAAATGGATTTAAAAAATTACAAGTTAGCCTATTAACTTCAAGCAGTTCTTTGTGACATCCCTAAAATGTGGTTTGAACAGAGATGGGAAAAATGGTGCAAAATTGATCAGTAGGCCAGAAAAGATTGTTTTGTATCTTTCTTCCCTTTCTTTAATTTCAGCATTGTATAAATGGGTGAATTTTATTTGTTATAAAATTCCTGCTTCTACCTTAGTGATTATTTATATTTACTATCTGAGCCTCACTGTTCGATGAAGCCAAAGTTAACAAATTGTTTACTGTTGCTTATTTGGAATTTTATAACTGATTTTGATGATAACAGCTTTGGGTCATAGTACATATGACAATGGGTAAATTGTGTAATCATATGATACACAACTTCATTTTTCGACTTTTTTACCTGACTTCTGCCTAAGAATCTACTTCACAGGGCTTCCTCTTCCAAACTTGAAGCAGGTTCATACAGCTGCCATTGCAATAAAAGATTCTTTTAGAGTCCTCCTTTCCTTGGCCACTGGAGGTGGGATTTCATCTCAAGTAATACCCACTCAGTATTGGGAAGGGAAGAACCAGTCCAGTTACAGCTTGCTTAGACGTTCAAATGTCATGTCTCTAAATGTAGTTAACACACATTTAGACCAAAAGGTTACAAACTGAAGTAGCAGCCACCAGGAAGGGATGATTCCCAGACACCTAATGTAACCAGGAATATTCTTCTAACAGATGGCACTATTCAGATATATGATTTTAAACCACAATGTGCTTATGAGAAAAGAAAAAAGATATTTTCTAAGAGTGCTACTGGAATAGTCAGCATTATACAGAGAGGAAAATTCAAAATATAATGTCAATCAGTATATTTTGAAAATCCTTCCACTTAATGTTTTGAAGGTTTTCTCTAACATGCCACAATATTGTGTGTTCCATAGCTGTTATGTATAGGATTTTTCTGGCAGTTAAATGTCATGGAGTTTTAATTTTGTAGTGGGGCAGTATATATGTGCTTATGTTACAGAAATCTATGTGTGTTTCTCCAAAGGAAATATGTAGCTTACGTTAACAAAGAAACGCTAATTATCAGAATAAAAGTTACGACAATTAAGAGGTCATAACAATTCATGTGCTTATATAGAAATAAGTAGACATTTGCCAGTGATTTTGCTTAAAATGTATGATGAGATTAAGATAGAGGACATATCTTTCACGGTAATTGCAACCTATTTTTGATATGTCACTGTATTTACTACTTTCTCATATTTCTGGCTCCCATTTTCAATGGTAACAAGAACAGACTAATTCTGTATAGTGTTTTCAAAACTCTTTTTCATGACCAAACCCTGTTTTAATGTGGACACTGTCTCTTTATTATTACGTTTTTAAAAGTTATATGAAGTGGGTTGAGGACTTTCTAAATATCCCTGAGCATTCTGTTCAGCCAAAGTTTTCCCCATTTTAAATCATTATACTTCAAGAGACTTCATTGCTAGAGAGAGAAAAAAATACCCATTTTTAAGAAAATATAACACTTTACGGGTCAATACATGTGTTTGTACAGATAAAACTGTATAAAAGTTTTAGCAATGTACTTGGCATCAGCCTAACAAAAATAATTCATCCTTACTCTAAACATTTTTCCAAAATTAAAATTTTCACTAAGGCACAATAATCTTTCTAGGAAATGTGACTTGTAAGAACAATAAACATACTTTTCCTTCTCAGTTCCACACCTTCACCTATATCCCCAGAAACAGATACTGTCTAAAAATGGGACACTTTAAAAACACAAGTAGATATTTATTTGTTGCTTTGTCTAACTTTTGTAATGTAAATTTCTAAGTATTAGTTCATTTTAACATAGTGTTTTGTATTTAACACATGACTACAGCAGATCTCTATTGAGCAAGAGTTACTTCTGACTCTGTCTATAGAAATTCCATGTATTTTTTAAAAAAGAGAGTAATATTTTGTAGTTTTTCTTCCAGTGGCAAGGACTCTTTGTTGTACTCCATGGCCAACTCTACCTAAATATGGAAAAAATGGCAATTGCAGCTGGACTGAACTTCCAGATGAATAGCTTAGCCAGCTGCAAAGTCATGACCTCATCTGGTTTCCAGAGTCTTGTGTATGACTGATTCTTGTCTGTAGAATGTTTTTTAATCCCTTAAACCACAAAAAATTAAAGAACCACCCAAAACATCAGTATATCAGGACTGGATGAATACTTTGTTTGTTACATATAATAGTTGTTATGTAGTATGTCTTAAATAAAAAGTAAATTCCACTTGACATATAAATAGAACTCTTGCAGACCTAATGGAAAAAGAATTTGGAGAAATAACAAAATTAAGCATGCCATGTGCAGGTAGTATTCCATCAAAAGCATTTTAAAGTGTTCTGAAGTTTGTCAGATAAATAATGAAAAAGAAAATATAGAGAAACAACAATGTAAAAAATCAGGAAGTTATAATCTCTAGCTCCATGAACCTGACTGTACAGTGACCTTCATGATTCTCACCAAAATCAAAATGTCTTGATTTGTTTCACCCACATGCAATGACTTTGTAGCAATAATATAGACACACTTGTAGACTTTCTAAATAAAGAAATGTGTGAATAATATAATTGCTTGACTTTGACCAAGAAACTGAGAGTTAGGACCACTAGTAAATGCTGCAGACATGATCTGTTTATTATGCTCTCGATTAAATAAGACACATTGATGAAGTTTATGGGCTGCAGGATAGGATCAATGGTCTCAGGCTGCATGTCTTTTTGAGTCCACCAGTCTCAAAATTTTAAGTACATTGTAAGAACTCCAGAAAAATTTTACTCAAGATTTAATGTTTACAATTCATGCCTTTTGAGCCATTTCAAATGGATGAGCTATTACTCTTCCATCTGAGAGAAAAAGAGGATAACGTACAATCCACAACAAATGTAAAAAAGTGAACCTCCTCAGCTTGCCATTATGCAGATTTGATTATCAGAAGAAACTGTGCACCACTGAAATCAAGAGCATTCACAATCCAGAGCTGTGTTTTTGAGTTTTCCAATAGTATTTTGAGGTGTTCAGACACACTTACACTACTCTAGTCTATTACCTTACAGAGAGAGAGTGTACTATATGGTATCCCAAAGGATATATAACTCCAAAATTGAAATAATTTAAAAGTTTAACTTTAATATAGATTAATTTATGATATCTGTACACAAAGTTCTGAATAACTATTTTACAGTGCTGTAAACTTTGTCAATAAATTTATTGTCATTTGTGGCATCATGATACACTAAAAGATTATTTCAAAGGAGCTGGAAAATGAGAACATTGGAATTGTAGAATCAAAGAAGGTCAGTTCTTTCAATTTCTTAAGCTTTGAATTAGGTTTACAACTCCCATTATTATTAGCAGATCGGTGAAGCTGAATGGAGTATCATCTCATTTACTGAGCACAAAACTGGGAAAATGCTCTGATAACCTGGCTTCTTCAGTCTCTGCTTTATTATTTTTATTTTAATCCTACAGAAGTTGAAAGAAATCAAGATGAGACAGTAAGTTTTTTTAGCAGCATTGATGTTACAGGCTGATTTGCTGTCCCAAGCAATTCAGAAATACTGCTGTAAAAATGGAAGTTATGTTTAATAAAGATTAATGCAAAGTTATGTACCTTTCTGCTAAAATATTTAATACAGCAAAACTAATGACACAACATGTAGTGATTGGCCCCTGAATTGCATGTGAAGTTAATGATAGTTCTTATCTCATATGCACTTTGCAGTATAAGACAGGAATGCTGGTATATTAATTTTGAAGAGAGTAAGATGAAGGTTCTGGAACCCAAAATTTGTGTGAAATGTTTAATTGCACATGTATCAAAAGCAAATTTTGCCATGCAGTCATAATTGACAGAAGAAATAATTTACAATTTGAACTGTCACTTCACAAAATCCTTGTTGGAGGATATAGCTATACATGCTAATAGGCAAGAAATGGAGGTTAAGATCTGGTTGAAATGAAGAAACATGATAAAATATAGAACAGGTTTTTTTATTGAGAACAGGAGCAATTTAGAGTTTTTTTCCCATTCCACTTAGGTTCATTTCTCTAAGAGGAAAAATATCTCTTGTGTAAGGGTGCAGATAAAATTTCAGTAGAATTAACTTGAAAATTGGCCTAGGCACTTCTATCAAAGGACTGTATGCTGTCTGATAAAATCAAAAAAAACAAAATATCGTTTTGTAAAGGTAACAGCCTATTCTTTATAATGGCATCAAACTTTCAAATAAGCCTCACTTCTGCCTCAAAAACTGTTGGTACTGCTTTTATGTAAAGGATTCCTTTGTGTGCACCTTATGGGTATGAATTATTTGGTTTGATATCTTACATAGTAAAAAGTGGCATGCAGAGATATTCCAAAACAGTTCTAAAACATCTATTACCTTTTAGTACATTTCCACTTTTGGGGAGGCTTAGAGCTACACTCAAGAATTCCCAGCATGAGAAGTGTAGTTCTCTAGGAAGATAAAATTACTGAAAGACAACTGGGCCCCTGTCTGTGCTGCAACTGCTTCATTGCACCAGCTGAAGTTTGAATTGCCTTATTGAAAGAAGTCAACTTTAAAAATTGCGTGCTGACTTTCTGTAGTTAAGCAAGTGGATGATGAAGAAGCAATAACTTTTAGTGTGAAAATAATAAAAAAGATCAGTAAGGCTTTCCAATGACATGCTGAATTCCATCACTCTGAAAAGCTTACATTTAAATTTTTTTAAAACTATTGAAATTTTCCAACTCTTATTTTAGAAAATTTTACATCACTGATACCTATTTAATTAGGGATTAGGAAGCCATAAGAGCACGAAGTAGGAAACAATCTAAACCCTATTTCCAAAATGTAGGAGTTGGGAGAACTGCAGATTTAAGTGAAATATTTACTTTTGTTTTTAATCTCCACATGGTACATAACCTATTTCTGAGGTTAAAAACTTATCCTTGTGGCAGTTAAATGTAGAAATCTCCATGCTGAAACAACAAATCATTAAAAATTGAATTAATTCTTTCAGAATGAAGGGTGGAACATTGGTTGCTTTTGTTATAATAGACTATATCATGTGCCAGGTGTGAACATGGTAAATTATCTTCATGGTGCACTCAGTTTATATATGAGAAATGCAAAGAATATATAGGTTATTGGTATTTTTAACAAAAACCTCTGAATTCCAGAAATGTTGAGAAGAAACGCATGAAATTGAGGTAAACTCTGCCTTGCTTTCCTAGATGAGAAAGATCAGTAATCAAGTTCTGAAAAAAACCCTGAGAGTCTCTCAACCACATTGAAGATTATTGGCATTTAAGAGTCCTCTGGAACAAACACTGTGTCCTTTAAGTAATTTACTTTTTCTACAGCACTCCATTTTCCTCTCATGCTTTTTTTAAAGCTGTCTGATTGACACTGAATACCCTGTGTTTATGTTGGCTTTGCGTGGTGTTGAATGCATGGTACGTCACATTTCCCAATTGCTCTTGGCAAAAGGTACATTTTGTAGTCACGCATCAGTCTTGTATATGACAACACAAAAATTAGAAATATTCTTTTCTTGTGTACCTGCTCTGAGAAGGGAGCAGACACGTGAAGCAGTGGTAGCTCTTGCTAATAGGCCAACTGTAACACACAGTGAGACTCAAAGTAATGTCTGGCTACCTAATTAACCTCCCTTCACTATCCAAATTTGAAGCAAATAGTAAAATTAACAAATGTTTTAGGTCAGGTAAGCCTTATTAGTCTTTTAGTATAGGTCAGATACAGCTGGCTAATTGTGAGAAATGCACTTTAATTGCTGTCAATCTAGTTAGATAGCTGTGTGATAAAGCAACTTTTCTTTCATTACACTTCGTGCTTTAATGCCATGCTATTTAAGCACCAGTTCCCATCATTGGCCCTTGTGTAATCAGACATTTCTGTTTCTGGATTAATTTAAGATTTTAAAAAGAAGCACAGTGGTAATGAGAGGTTTACTGGCAACAAACATATTATTAGAGCAAATTCTATTTCTGGTCAATATATGCTGTAAATTAAAACTTTACAACCTCTTTCTGTTTTTGGTGGCAGGCCCCTGTTTCAGATAGAAGGAACACTTGCTGATCTAAGCTGCAAGTACTAAAGAGTGCTTCAAACCAGGTAGACATGGAAGTGCTGTTTTTTTCACTCCATATTTTCACTGGAAAGACAAAGGAGTAGCTAAAAGTGTCTTTGGAGGTGAAGTGAGGAGAAGTTTGAAGAGATGCAAGAACTGCCCAACATTGCAAGTAGCACCTCTAGTAGCTTCACCCAAAACCTGGCAAACAGGTAATTAAGAGGTGGGTTAAGAGGGGTTAAACAGGGACATGTGCTAATAGATTTGATCTTATAAAGGAGACCAAGAGCAGCAAGTGAAATCAAGGAGTTGGTATGGACTGAAAGATTCTTGTGGCCAATAGGTCTTTTTTCTTAACTGTTACAGCTGTTTACTGTTAGCTTTCACATTATGTTTGGCATTTGGTATGATTTTCCTCTACGTAGGAGCCTCATCCTGTCTTTATGGTTACAAGGAAAGCTAGAAATTAGATAATTAGGTTTTAAATCCCATCTGTTTTTGAAAGGAACCTAGATGTGTCACTTCCTCAGCTAAAGGTGCCGTCAAGCTCTCCTACTGCATCCACAAACAGGTACAGCTAATGTAACAGCAATCTATTTATATACATGAATACATACATATATATATGCATGTCAGGGCTCAGGCAAAGATTTCAGCATGCTCTCTTTTAGCCTCGGCATCTTCGTCAAACCTGACAACAGAATTGCTAGCGGAAACCAGTTCTAATGCATATCTTTTTAAATCTTTTCATAATAGAAGGAATAAAGACTGACAAAAGCATGACACAATCTGCGTGAAACTAATAGCTAATTTTGTGAATTGGATACAAGTCAGCAAATTGGTCAATACTTGTGGTACTGTTTACTTTCCTGGTGCATATCTGTATGCCTGTGGGGTGACTGTTGAGTACTGACTTTTTAATCTGCTGTGAGTTTGCTGCCTGTAGGAAGCCACTGCTATACTGTGTTCAACTCAGGTGCAGCCTGTCCTTGCTGAAGACAGGCCCTTCTTCATTTCTCTGTTTAGTCTTGCTTTGTTCCCTTAGTCTTAAACATGAAAATATGTATTTTAATTTGAAGAAGGTGAGCATAATGCTTTACTAGTTTAGTAGCTATGTAATTTATTGCTAACAAAAAAGACTTCATATTCCTGTAAAGGTAAGATGTTAACTGTAGATGCAGAACTACTTTTCTTTTTCATGTATGTATCTTACTAAGAAAAATTCTCCTCTTTTGGTGCTATTTTGACTGCTACATATGCAAAAATCCCCTACAGCAAATAAGCTCTTTGTGAGTTATACTTAATCTCAGTAAAGAGAACAATAATCTACCAGTTTTATTGGGAAATTTTTGTGGTTGTTTAGAATCAATTAAAAGTATCTTGTGGTTTTTATCTTTCTTATGAGCTAAATATACTTTTAGTAACTTACATTATCAGGTTTTGACCGTAGCTAGAGTAGTTATTGGTCAACTATATATAAACATTGAGATTGTTGTTAAAAATTTTGTCCCTTGAAATTTGAAAAGCAAATAAAGCTCTTTAATTAAGATAGATGAAATAAGGCACTGTTCAGACACTTAACTTGTATTCTAGCATCATACACATAATGCTTGTCTCAGTAAATATTTCAAAGTGAAGTTTAAACTTCTTAAAAGGAAGATAAGTTAAGCATGTGCTTTGAAGGGTATTGAAGTCTTAGTTTGTTTAAGATTTATCTCAATCCTAAATATGTTTCCCATGATTAGATAATGGTAAAAAGCTTTTTTTTATTCCACTTGGTATTTCGTCCCTTATTACCTACTATATCACATAATTTTTTTTAAAAAAAATATGTTAGATACGAAATTATTTCTTTGCAGTTCTATTCCTCCCAAGTGAATGTAATGCTCTGCAGAACCAGGTTTATTTTCACTGTCAGGCTCTAATTTGATCACATAATAAATTCATTTATCCCTACAGTTGTTAAAATAAAACAAATTTAGAAAGACATTTTAGCCTGGAATATTCTATTAAACCTGTCTCCTGGTTTTATCACTTAAAAATATCTTTCAAGCAGACAGTTAAAGTCATCCTTTTTATTATCATTTTGAATTAAAAACATTTATTCTGTCTCTGAGTGGAGCCTTCAGTGGTTCACAGTGATAGGCTAATACTCTGGGGCAGACAATATACTTGAAAATGTCAACCATAATGGAAAAAAGAGAACTCCAAAAAGCAAAAGTTGACCAGAGCTGTTATGAGGGGTCTCATCCTCCCTAAGTTCTTCTACAGCAGCTAGACCTGAGGTAGGAGCATCACACTGCTCTCAGGAGTCTGTTCTGTCACTGAGCTGCTGTTCATTGGTCATAAACCCCTGCATAAACAGCATAATGTCATTTCTTTTTGCCAGCCTAAGATAACAGTCTTTTATTACTGGAACTCTGCTGGAATGCTTTTCTTTCCTTCTTCCTTAACAGTCTGAAATGTTACAGGATCTAGTTTAAAACTTATTAAAGTTTTGCAGCAGGGGATACCACCTGAGTCTCCCTGCTTTTTCTGGCAAAACCTTTCTCATTCAGCTGTTCAAAAGTTTAAAAATGCATTTTTTGCCTTCTCTCATTGCTTGTCAATCAGAGGCAAAAGGGATTAGTAAACAGCAACTTCTGCCATCAAAATTGGAATTTGAATCTCACATTGGTTACAAATCTGGATTGTAGGTTGTAGCAAGTTTCTTGAAAATTAACCTAGAGAAAAAGAAAAATATTTCAAAACACTGTTACAAACTTCTCTAACTTTGCAGTAAATGCCTTCATTATGTGATGTCAGTAGAAAGTCAGTCTACATTACACTAAATAACTGATTCCTTCATCTAGCTGGACTCTCTTCTGTTAGTGAAATGGTAGTTTGCCAGACAGTTTGAGAACTTATCACTGTAAGTCTTGGGGTGCTGCTTTTTCTTGTGCATGTGACTGTATTTGTGTTACAGTGTCCTGTGTCATACCCTGTGTGCCTTTGAAACAAAACTACTCTTCTTTTCAAAAGGAATCATGAGAGGTGAATTCTCACAAAGGCCAATCCATTTATAATCCAAATGTGTGCTTAGTTGACCAGAGACAGGTTATAATGTCTAAAATCTTGGGCACAATGTGACATTTCAGCCGTATGTCTCTTGAGGACAGGTCATCAATCCACTGACCTGAACTGAAACTACAATTTTAGGTTCACACAGGAAGTTAATCTCTAACAGTCGTTTTGGTGAATAAAGGATAATATCTGCTTTGAGGAGTAACAATCAGGAAACTTAACTCAAAATTGACACTATGAGAAATGTTGTTTACCCATTAAAATATCGAAACAGAAAAGTTTAGGTGCCATGCAATACTTGCCCATCTTTTTACTAATACAACTGTCTGAATAATATGAATCAGATATTACATTTAAAATTCTTAGACATTTCACAAACCATGTAAAGCAAGCATTGTGAAATAAAAATGACATTGCACAAATGCTTTATTGTTCATCACAATGAACAATGTTCACAATGTTTATGTGGCTTAGTGATAATTTATTTCAGAAAGCATGGATTTTTACTTTAACAAAACTTGACTACATATGAAGGCTTTCAGACTTTGAGGGTGTCTCTTTAAATCTAGCTTTATTCATTTGTCCAGTTGCAAACTGATGAAGACAAGAGAGTATTGCTATTGATCACTTAAAGATGTGTTTAAGGATTTCATTTAAATTAAGTAGTGTTTCCTCAATACAGACAATTCTTGTGTCTTATATGGGCAGGTGCAGAAGATGTATAATTGTTTCATTGGTGTAGGCATTGACATAATGTAATTTTTGTTTTCTTTTAAGTTCTTGTTATCTGTAATTAGTGAGGCCATAAAAAGTTGTTCAAAATCAGAAGGATAAAGTCAACAGTCTACTAACTCAAAAGTTAGTGCCTGGATTGATCATAGGGGATATTACCAATTTGAAGAGAGAGGTTTTAAAATGTATGATTAAGCTTACTGAACTTTGTATTTGCAAATGTAAAATCTTTTCCTACCTTCCATGCACACATACACACACACATACAAAATAAATAGAATCCATGCAAACCAGATGAATAAGAATTGAATAGGCTTATCTGATGTCCTTTATCCCTTCCAAACCAAAGCTTTGAATTCACTTGCCAGAAAATTGTTGGAGTGTGTTCAGAAAAATTGAAATTAAGTTTTGATCTACAGCAAATACTGTATTTTTTTATTCCTCTTTATAGGAAAGCTATTGCACTAAACTTAACATAGGTTAGGAGGTGCCACTCTGTAACTGCTGTAAAAGTAGTAGAAAACGTTTGACTAACCTTGTTTTTATGCAGAACTATAGTGCATATGTGAAATAGCTAAAATCTGTTGTCGATACAGTAACTTATGTAATTAATAATCCTTGCATACAAATATAGTTTAGATGTCTGTATTGTAGGGTAGAAAGAGCAGCATGTTCTGTAGATTCTATCATCCACCTTGTTACTTTTTTCCTCTAAATGGAGAAAATATTCCTATATTTTACCTGTCAGGTAACATTCAGTAGGTTCACCACTATTACCTAGTTAGGGAAACAACATGCTTCTAGTGAGTTTTACAGTATGTGCACATAACCTGCTTTTCTGTTAATTTGGGACAGGAAAGGTAATCAGAATTCAAATTTGCCAAAACTCACTGTTGGGACTTGCACTTAAAAGCCCTAAAACTTTCATACTCCTACGCTGTTCTGCCTTTAAAATGGTTGGCAAGTTTAATCACCAACTAGAACTGATTTTGCAGCTCAAATGGGACCAATGCATGGCTGCAACTTCTTGTCAGATGTCCCTGTGAACAAAGCCTTTGTAGCTCCAAGTTTTAGCAGCGTGGAAAATACCCAAATGTGTCTGAAGTAAATGTCTCCAAGTTGTTCTTTCCTAAGCACACATAATTCAAATAGCTCAATTGTAAATAAACAGACATGGTTAGCTCAGTTCCTCAGTCTGTGCAATATGTGGCAATAACAAAATTATCGGACGTGTTGATCTGATTATAGCAACAAAGTAGATTTCCCATAACATCTTGTTCTGAGCTTGTTTACTGTACTTCCCATTTCTTTTAAGAGGATGGAGCTCATTGAAAATGGTACAGCCTTCCAGGAAAGTGCATCTTACTTGAGATATGATAAACTTTGTTAGCTTTGGACTATTTGAGGTCATTATTAATTGTTCCTTGAGTAGTTTACAGAAACAGCTAGAAGGATAAACAGTAGCATTTTCCAGTTGCTTTTAGCAGTTGGCTTTTCTAACATGCTTTTTCATCCTTTTCCCCCAAATGAACAAAAGAGAATAGTATTTGGACAAGCCCTGATAAATCAATAACATAGTGCAGTTAGTTACACTTATTTAGTGCAGTTAATATTAAGAGCTTGTAGGAGTTTCTTTGTATTTACTTCTTTATTCCCCCATCAGCCATTAAAGAACATTCTCATTTTCCACATGAAAGCTTCAGGAGCAATTTCACAGTGCAAACCCAACAAACTGAACACCAGAAGATTAACTGACTATACTACCTTGCATTGCTAGTTTGGCTCTGCCTGTAGGATTTAAATTTGCACAACCCTTCTGAACAAACATAAACAATTTAACTACATCCCAAATGCTTCATAGAGAAACTCTGCTAAATTTCTTCCATTTCTAGATTGCACATCAAAGTAATTTCTCCTAAATTAAATGTTATTTGGTTGTATTAGAATAATCAGGACAGCTTCAGATTTTAATAAAGTTATTTTAGACTAAAACTATTGAGATGGGTTTAAAAAACCCCAAACCAACTGAGAATTCTCAAAGCGCAGGGAATGGAGGTAGTATTATACACACATAATTGTATCTAAGCATCCTACATTTTTCAGCCCTGCTACAGTATAAAGTCATTTGCAACTTTAGTCAGATGGTCCAAATGAATAGAAAATATATTTTTTCCAGGCACAATTTTTATATTTAGTACAACTGATCAAAAATAGAAGAGCTACTCAACCTTTATTTTGTGAAATAAGAGCTTGACCCATAATTACCTTTTCAAAGCACCTGTCCTCATGTTGCTATTTCTTAGTCCTGCTCTTTATGTAGACCAAATGGGATTAAATACAACAGTATTTCCTGCACTATTGAAAATCATTTTGCTGTTTGAGTAGGACTGGAGAGTTATATCCTTAATGGACATTTTATTTGTTTCCAAGTCTTCCATGAATTTACCAATCTCTTCCTTGAACTACATGTTCTTCTAATCTGCATATCAAGGTTTCTTGATTCTTTTTCTAACTATTATGACTTTTAACATTGCATCAGTTTGTTTTTTGTTGTTTTTTTTTTGTTTCTGCTGTGCTACTTTGATATTGGCAGGATTTAGTTCAAAAGAATGCTATGAAACCTTCATTAGGGGAATGTGATACCCAGGCACTGGGAATTCAGCCAGGGGGAGACAATTGGTGATGCTTTCAAAGGGGGAAAGTGTAATGCAATACATTCTTTGAATTCACATCACCTCAGCAAACTCCTGAGACGTACAAGGAGAGAGCCTGGGCCTAGACTTGGTGGTTGTGTCCAGTAAATTCTTGCTTAAGACCTGAATGCTGTTTGTGTTAGGTTGGACTCCAAGGGTGATAAACCATGCTGTATTGGGGCTTCAAGGCAAGGCTTTCAAATATTGGTTATATGTCCATATAAAGGTAGTAGGGCAAGGGTGAGAACAATGTGTGTCATGTGGGCATGATACGTATAAGCAGACAATGCTCCACTTTGCTCAGTTGGCAGGAGAAGGATGTGCTGAAAAAGTCAATGTTTGACTTGCAAGACATCCCTGAGTATAAAGAGGAGTAAAATGTGCTGAGAGACCAGTTCTTAATAAAGCATATTGCCAGAAAGTTAATGGTTATCCTGTATAATTCAGTATCCACATTATGTCTGAATGATATCTTAGAAAGGATATAGTCTAATCAAAGGATCAAGAAGTAATAATCTTCTGGCAATGTTTTAACTGACTAAACACCTTGATGTAGCTAAACTTATTAGCAACCTGATAAGCATGTAGGTAACTAATTGTATGTACTTAATTATGAAAGGTAAACATTAGAATTTGTCTCATAGTTATCTTTTAAACTGAGGGGATTTCTCTCATAAACATGGGACTGAGCAGAAAGGAAAAAATACTCTATAATCCACTATATGTATTTGTGTATAATTTTATCTGATTTAAGCTTGTACTAAACACTGGTACTGCTTATGCGGAAACCTAGTTACTTAAAAACTTTCTTCAAAAGATGTGGTAAATAGATATCAAAGTTGCCCACTTTCTCTAGGCACTCTTTTGTCTGTTTTTTGCAATTCACTAATATCTGGGATGCTCCTGATTGTACCCTCTGCTTCACCACAGCTGGCTGTTGGTTAAGAAGAAAGTATTTGAGTATTTTATTTCATTTCAGCTGTGATTTCTTTTCTTATCTAATGAAACTGTCTGGGCACATACAGAAACCATGATAATGAGAGACTGTATATTATCAGTTTGAGCCTGTTACATGTGATTACCCCTGACAGCATTAGCTTCCACTGTCATTTTCCACGGTACTCAGTGTCTCCAAATGTCTCTCAGTTCCTGTCCACAGGCATTCCAAGTTCTGGTTTTGAAATACAAGCAGGAATATTCTTAAAGGAAAGCTCTGAAATAACAATGTTGTGCTTTCTACTCTTGATAGCTCTGCTGCATCTCTGAGATTTGCCATGTTATCTGGATTGCTTTTCTGGCATCTGGAGAGAACACTGACATATTGTGCAATGGATTCAGGTTCCTATGACTCTTAGTGGAAATATGTATGTGTTTGTTTTAACATTGATACTGGTTGTTAAATAATGTTGTTTGAATTTTGCACTCAATTGTATCATTCAGGACTCCTTACTAAAGTCTTACAGTAATACCATCTATTTATATATTTGTCTAGGTAGATATCTAGAATAGCTACATTTAGATAATTAAGCATCATAATGCTACAAAATACAGCATTTGGGTAACCTTGAATTAGTGTTCTGAAGGAGCAAGTCAATAGAGAATATGCTTTCAGGAGTGGACTGTGCTGTTTTTTTCCCACAGGAGTTGTGATTCAAAAGTTCTTAGAGAACTTTAGTCCTCTGTGTTAGAGAAATGGAAGAGTGGTTGATCATTAGAGATGTTATCCAAAGTTCCTAAAGCAGAGCCATAAAAGTTTTAGTACAATAATTTTGTATAATGTTGATTCATTAAATAATGCCCAATTAAAGGTTAAAAAGGTTCATTCTGTGGGAATGATAATGGAAAAAGCATAAACTAGATATTAGTGCTATGTAGCAGAGTACATAATTCTGTGCCTCAGTGAAAATGTGAATATCAAAGGAGGAGGGAGGGTATGTAATGAACATCTGAATCAGAACCTTTTTTTTTTTTTTTGAGAAACCATGGACTCTATGAAGAAACACCTGTAAGTTTCTGTAGGCTTACATACTGCATGCTAGTTGCATCTTTAATTGAAATATCTGACCTACCTATCAAAGGTATTGCGCCCTGAAAAGGCTTCCTATGCCCACACTTAAAGCACAGGGATGAGAAATTCAACTACTGAAACCAAATATAGACCATACAATTAAATGCCATAGTGTCTGAGTTCTAGTGATGTGTATTTATCAGGGAAGCAGATCTACTTTCCAGGGAGATGCAGCAACATGTGAATGTTCAATTCTGATGTAGCTTGCCAAGAATGTAAATATTTTTATATGGTGATATACAATATTAGATCATTCCCTGGATTCTCTCCCCAAACATTTTGCACAAAAAAATACAGTTTTCAAGCACTCATACTGAGATAATACCATGTTTCAAGTACTGGCATTGAAGGGAGATATAACAAAATATTTTGTACTAAGAAGTGTCATGTGTTGAAATGACCAATGACATGTGAAGTGAGACATACTCAATTCCTTTATATTTTTTTTCTTAAAGCATTATACTCACAAGTTCCTTCCTCCCAAGAAATTAAGTGTTCAAATTCTGATGCATTGTCATATGCATCAACCTATCCAAGTGTTCTGTGATTTTCAAGGATGTATTGTAAAATATTGAACTATGAGTGCACTGCCTGATTCTCCAGGGGATGAGACTGTATTGTTGCTGTGCTTCCACCATTATAAATGCAGTGGAAAAAACACATTGTGAAAAAAAGCAGTGAAGGCAACTAAGCTTACAGGTGAGTAAGGGGATATAACCAGATTAATAAATTATTTTATTGCCTTATACTTTGCATTATGTAAATGCAAAATAATCACCACATGTAGGAGTCGTGACCCTTCAGAATAATCTGTGTCTTGACTTATACAGATGTGTGTTCCACTGATGTATGGGACTGTGAATACCTAAGCAGTTATACAAAATCTAGAAGAAATCAGTGTGAATAGAGTGGCATAGATATCAAGTGCTATTTGATACGTGTCCAAGAAGTGCTGGAATATGCAGTGAATGAGGCTTGGAGGGCAAAAAGATGTATTGGATGGGAGGGAGGACCCTTCAGAAGGGCACAAACAGCCCCAGACTTCGGAACGTGAGCCTGGAGCCCTCTTTACTGTGGCTATCTTAACATCATTCTGACCATGTTACAATGAACTGTTATTTAATAAGGCACATTTGTACTTTTTTTTCCTCCCTTTTCTTGAAAACATGGGAATGAGAGTGTAAGTCACTACTTTCCCTTTAGTAGAGATAGATATTCTGTGTCCTTGCAGAAGTAGCAGATGGCTACCCAGGAAGCCTTTTGGGGCACATTTAATAGAATTCCATGGAGATGAGTTAGTTACATGGTGTGATCTCATTTCATTGTTTGTACCACTTCACTCACATCAGAAGAACCTAAAAAGCTGTATTAAGTGAAATAGATGTTCCATGTATGGAATGGCTGTTGATGCCCCAAGGACACTGAAGGACTGAAGAAAAGAAGATCATGTCTGTGATATAGATGGAAGGAGTGATGTGCATTTCATTATTCAGATACCACACAGAATATGGAAAAAGTTTAGGCACTACTGCACTATAAGGAACTTGCTTTGAGAAATTTACTGAAAGAAGCTATTTACTGAGGATATCAGTTGCAGCCATCTGGAACTGAGGGTCAAACAGAGCTGATTATTGCCAGCTCAGAATTGGGATTTTCAATAACTTTGCTGCATTGCTGAACTCCTACTGTTTAACCCTAAATGACATTTATTAAGTTTGTGCAGACAGTGGGCTGACAGAGTCACTTCCTCATTATTAAAAGTGCTTTCTTCTAATCTTGCATCATCTCAGTGCTTTATTTAAAACTAAAATCAATATTCATGGTGCAGAGGGCTTTCTTGCCCAACTCTTTCATAAATCTCTTAAGTACTTAGTTTTCAAGTACCTTCCTTCAGTGCAGACAGCAAATAAAATACATCTTTAAAAAGACAGTCTCAGAGAAATTTCTTGAAATTCATTAAACTCTAAGAAAGTGCCAAAGTTGTTTTTGCATCTGGTTTTTGCATCTTCCCAAAATAGTATTTCTGTCTTGTATATTAGAATAGTTGCTGAAAAAAGCTTTTTTGCTGAATTGTATATTAAAATATTAAAAGAAAAAATAAGCAATACTTGTTACATTAGTTATCAACCTACTGATAATTGTACAGTGTAGCTACCAAGTAATTACAGAACTCGTTACTGGAGTAATACCTTAAAAATAACATAATGGCCATTTCAGCAATCAAGTGAGACTAAATGAAAGATTAAGCAAGAATTATTTCAATCATGTATGCTGTCCAAAGAATGCTCTGTGTCAGATGTGTGAGTTTAAACCATGAACAAAATCCTGAAATAATGTCCTCTTGTAAAAAGCCAAACCCAGTGAAATATCTCGTAATATACTTCTATCCTAACATTTAATGCAAAATAACCCTGTTTCAGTTACAAGGTTTTTTTGTACTTTAATTTTGGGGTTTTCATCCTTTATTTCATTTTTCTTTTTTTTAATTATTATTAAAACCAGCAGGAAGCTAAAGATAGATCTTTATGCATATAAAGTGTAGAAGTTAGGGGATGGAATTGTTATTATTTTAAATTATATATACTCAGGCTAATTGCTCAAAATATACTCAGAAAAAAAGGATGTAATTTTCTATAGAGAAAATGAAAATTCTTAGGCCTAGAAGTCTCTGTAATGAATCAGTTAAACTAAGTTAGGAGACAGAAAGATTAAAGGACTGTAGTATGACCATGCTACAAATGATCAGAACAAGGAATGCTGGGGAAAGAAGACACCATATAATAAGGAAGGCAAGTATGGAGAATAACACCATGATGATCTATAGTATTAATTTGGAGACCTTTGAGATGCTGTGAAAATAATAGCTGTTGTGGATTGCTGCTTGCTGCACTGTATCAGGAACAACTTAAGCACAAATCTGGCTGTAGCAAAACTAATGCAAATACCAACCTGAGTAAATAAGGAACAGTTGGCACACAAACATCTGTCTAATCTGGGAACTGATTCAAATACTACCAAAAAGAGGTGTGATCTCAGCAGCTTTAGTTCTAAAAAGAAGCTGATTGATGTGGAGAAATGTATTGGATCAACCTTACCACAGAGAATGAAATATTCAGACAAAGATGCTCGTAAAATTATCCAAGGATACTGATATGTCCTTTAATTCCCTTACTGCATTTCCAGAGACTGGGATGGGTTAGAATCCTTAAGAAGGATAAGGTGTTTGTAGCATAATTCTAAAGTCAACTATGTTTGAGAAATTAAATATGGTGTTTTGACTCCAACTTTGACTGCAGCTACTCAACCTTCAGTGGCATCTCCTACCTTTGCAAATAGTAGTGTGAACTTTACAGAGACACTAAGAAAGCCTAAGTGTATCTTAGAGATGGTGCATGATTTTGTGAATTTGGATGGGAATATGAAGGGATATGAAGATATCAAAGGGATTAATGAAGGGGAGAAAAAAATATCTGACATTTTGAGAAAAAAGAGGCAAAGATCACAGAACAAGTGAAACAGATGAAAGGGGGAAGAAAATGAGAAATAAATTTAAAGGGGGTGAAAGCAGGGAGCCTGTTCATAGGCTGTAGATAGAAGGTTTTCTCCTCATACTGCACTATAAAGCATTTTTAATGTAACAGTTGCAGAGAAGAGAATGGGGAAGTCCTTGCCAGGTCTCTTGCCCCATGTTCTTATAGGAATTTTTGAAGACTCTTGCTGAAAAAAATTAAAGACAAGATAGAACTAAACCATGTAGATCAGAAGGGTGGAGCACTTTTCCTGATATAAATGAACAGTACAGGTCATATTTTCTAGTACCCTTTCCAAGATACACATTTTATTGAATACTGCTGGAACAGTGGAAATCTACGGAAACATAGATTTGGCCTATTACAACAGGCTTACTGAAAAGCTGACAATAAAATGTGATGTCAGGAGACAAGATGTATCATGTTAACCCTGAAACTTAAAGCACAGCAGGAAAGCATTGAAACAGTAGCAAGGAGTTTACAGAAAAATACCAGCACTATGCATCAAAGAATGTCAGTAATATAAAAAATTTTCAGCATTTTCCTAATACATTTTACTGTATTTTTTTTTTTCATTTCTCCTTACTGCGGCAAATTACAGGTAAGCAGGTGATTTTCCAGGACTGGTCTTGCTACTCACTAGTCACAAAATCAGTCTGTTTGTTTTTTGGTTTTTGTTTTTTTTTTTTTCCCCCAAGTATTTTTGCTTTATTTCAAATTTATTTTAAAGAGAATACTTTATAAAAGCAAGTTGCCATTTTTAATCCCATTTTTCATCTGTGAGAAAGAGAGTCATGAATTAATTCAGTGAACCATAGAATATTCCTTGCAGTGAGGCACAGATAAAATTGGGGACAGAATACAGACCTCCTCAAACTCAGCTCCCTTACTCTTGACTACTTTGTACAATTATTTCATGGCTGAGTCTGAACACAGCTTGACACAAACAGTCTTATTTGGAATATAATGGAGAATTTTTTGGGGCATTTAATGAGGCAACATGACACAGAAGTGGTGCTCTTCAAAAAAGATTCCTGTCAGTGGCTTGCACCACGCGAGCACAGATGTTCGGCAGAGCAGCAGTGAGATGTTCACCAGAGTTCTGAGCTCTGTCTAGCAGCTCCCCTCCAAATGTGTAAGCTCCTGCAGCTTGTCCATTATGTTCCTGTTTGGCAGAAAGGCGTCTGCTGCTGTGCTGACACACATCACTGAGCTTTGTACTGTGGGTCTGCCATTTGTGTGCAGACACGCTTATCTGGAATCAGCCTGGGGATCTATCAGACCTGGGGAGGGCTGCTATGGGGTTTTTTCTTTGCCTTTTTTTTACTCTTTTTCTTCTCCTGAGCTGATGTATTCCTTTCTGTCACTGAAGCTTTGTAAGAAACAGAGATAATAGCAAAATTCAACAAGTAAGGACAAAGCTGCAAAAGACATATATAAACCGCAATATATAGATATTGGATTTTGAGGGGTTTTTTTCCCCCACTCCCCTATTGTAATCAGTTGAAATGCAGGTTTCAGTGTATGCACTGTAGATGTACTTTGAGTGTGTACTGTAGGAGCTCTGGTAGCTCATTTCTACATTCTTTAAGCAGTCAGCCATTTTACTTCAGGGACATGTTTTGGAGCATACCCTCAGTAGTAGTCATTTGATGGGGTAGGGCTGTGGAGATTGTTTGCTGGGGATGGGGTGGAGTTGCTGTTGCTTTTAATGGAGGAGGAAGGATTTGAGTATTATGAAAGATTTGCAGTACAATTTCTGTAACACCAGGTGCCATGTGACAGATTAGAAAATCCTGGAAAATGGGGTATCTACTTTCGTATGTAGAATGCGGGCACTGAAGGGAAAAAGTGATTTTTGCACATCTCTTGAATCTTCATGCTTCTACCAGAGAGAATGATATTGGTAAAACACTGGATTTAATTTACAAATATGCTGAATATATGGTGACTGTTAACTTCAAGTAATCTTGGGGCTGTTCAAAAGTTCTGACTGTTAGGACTGATGTAAGGTAGGATCTTCCTTTTCAGGACAAGCTGCCTTTAAATCTTTGTGTTGTCTCTACTGGCATGCTTTAGTCTGGAAGGACATGAGTTTTAATAAACCAGCTACATGTACTAGTACTCTATTTCCCTATCAGCAGTTTTTAAATCCTTTTTCTTATTTTCTTTGCTGAGTTACTGTCAGATGATCAGTTTAGTTCTTAAATGAGATTTAATAGGTGCAAGTTAACTGCTTTGTAGCTTCAGAAAGAGTAGCAGCATCCATACTTCAGGTATCTATAAGCTATTGTAAGTAATATACCAAAATAAATGTAATATAACGTGGAGAGAGTGTAGATGTACTTAGAGAATGCAGTGAACAGAACACCCATTTGAACATAACAACCAAGTCCTCTTCTATTCTGTATGTCATGCTCCCTGAATTTTGTGCAGATTCTTTTGAATCAATCCATAACTTCTAACTTATAATTTTAAGAAAAATGTCCTTAAAACTTGTGGCAGTGAACAACAGGCAGTGCTAGTTTGTCATACAGGATGAAGTAGTAACTGAGGTATTGTCCAAGTTGTCTGAGCTAAAGTAGTGGCTCTGCAAGAGGTGTGAAGTGTGCTTTTCATCACAATGTTCTGTCTTAGTCAAAGTACTAAGGATAAACGATGGAGTGTTTATACTAATTTTGATGTTTCTCAGATATTCATTGCTCTTTCAACTATATTTTCAGGAACAATTACAAGAATTTCTACTTTAATCTCCATGCATTGACATAAATAATATTAATGTCAATCAGAGTTGGAATTCAATGTGACAGACTTCCTTCTTTCCATTTCATAAGAGTTTGGACTCAGTCAGGAAGAAGAAACACTGCTCTTGATCATGCGCCATAAATAATGTATTAAATATTACAAGAAATACTTACAGGAAAAATATTTTAAATCCAAGTACATTAAAATATATTTGAATAAATTATCTAGAAATTTGGAATTATGTTTAATAGCCTTCTGAAAAAGCTCTGTGTTGTAAGATGTTTGCCTCAATTTACCTGTAGTTAATACTTATGAGTGGTTTTTATTTCCTTGTGTTGAATACCATTCAATGCTGTTGATTTCTATATTGCTGCAAAAGTAACATCCTTAGATACATCAGCCATCATGACACAAAAGAGAGATGATAAAACTTTCCGGCAAAAATGTCTCCTTTGCAAACTGATGTGTTTTGTAGCTAAAAGGATTTAAAATTATATAGTGCTGGTTGAAATCTCTTATGGAGAAACAGATATTGCAGATATGGAAACCTGCTTTCTTCCTTTGCTGGCCAAGCATTTTGGGAGTTTTTGTTTTATCTGGGTTTGTTTTTTGGAAATTTTGGTATTTATTATTATTTACAGCCTTAAAAATAGAATTGGCACTTCTAAACTTGTCCACGTAGTTGTTACACAGTTATCGTGACACCTTTTGTATGGGAAACTATTGCATTCAGGTGGTTGCTAAGATTAAGTTTATCCAAAATCATAATTTAAATAGCTGGGGAATTATAGGAGAGGATATACCATTTTTGGGTAAATTGATTTAATAAAAATTCTAACCTCTATTTATTGTAAATTATTTGATAATGAGTACAGTACCAGAGTCTAGAAATACATTGCTACTGGTATCAGACCTGCTTATGTTAACTTGTGCCAATTCAAATTTGCCTCTTTATTTTAAATATATATTACATCCAGAGACAGGAATTTTCTGATTGATGTCCTGTATTTCTTTGATATAAACCAGAAAGGAACACAAAGCAGAAATGTAGCTGGAGAAAACACAAGCATCCAAAAACCCTAAGACTAAATATTTGTCTATCTAAAATTATAAAGCTAAGCATTTAGGTATCTCTGAAAAAGACCTTATGCTGAAATTAAATGTTAATTAATTCAACATTATATAGGCAGAAATATTTTCTACCAAGAATAGTATCTGTATTCAGAGTCTTTTGTTTTATGTTTAGTTAAAACCAAAATAAAACCTCTGGGTAACAGTCAGCCTGTCTCCCCCATCTATTAAGGGTGCTGCTCTGATGACTTTTCAGCACAACTGCAGTTACTGAGTTTGTGAGTATTGAAGTCAGCAGGCAGAGGCAGCTGTAGTGAATAACATTTTATTATTGATGTATCAACTTGAAACATGGTGAGAAATGTAAGTGAGGAAAGTTAAATTAGTGAAAAGCCACCCTTATATTATCTATCTAACACTGAAATATTCTGCGGGAAGGAGAAAGAGACAATGAAAAAAACCAGTTCAAAATGGCAGTGAAAGTGATTAAGGGCCTGGATTTACTTCTAGACAGGACACAATAAAAGAAAAAGGGAAAAAATAATAGTTCAGGAAAAAATGAACGAGAAGATACATGGTAGAGGTTTGTGCAAGCTGGTGGTATGACTGATGACTAGATACACTATTTGCTTGTGTTTGCGCTTTCCAATGTTAAAATAACATGCTTTAAAAAGAAATACAAGTGTTTAAAAAAATTATACTTTTTCTGCATGGTAGACAATGAGCTCATGATGTATAATTAAACTCAAGAGCTTAATAGGTTTGGGTTCTGGTTTGTTTGGCTACATTTCTTAAAATATAACACCATTTTCTACATTAACATAGTGGGAAGGGTGCGTGAGAATTAGAATGGAAGTAATAATTGTGCCTGATCCATTGGAAAACAAGCTGCTTTTCTGATTGAGTAAGGAATAATGTATGGGACTGCAAATTAATGTGTTAAGTTAGAAGGCAGACAGATAGATATGTTGATCTTTTATTTTACTTTTTTTTATATTTGGCACCTGTAGTTACGCTTGGTTTTTTCACATTAAGGAACTGGAACAGGAAAACGCTCACATCGTCTTGTTGTCTGAGAAACACAAAACACTCAGGAGCTGGCATATTACCAGAACTCCCATTATTTGTGGGCTAACATCTGTAACTTTTGTTTCAGACTTCTTCTCTGTCTAATGAGTTTTGCAGCCACACTTAGTGGCCTCAGCAACTCATTCTGTGTGGAGAGGGGCAATGAGTTCAGCAATGCAACAATCTACACTGCGTCATCTTATCACCTTGGTTAGGAACCACTTGCCTATACTGTTGTTTTTTTTTTATTTCAAAGGCAGCATGCTGGTCAGAGGATTGGAAAAAAGGTGAGGACTTGCTAAAAAGTTAGATGCAATCATGGAAAAATACTATATCTGCTAGCACCATGGCGTTGAACAAAAGAAATCTTAATATCAAAATTCTTGTATGTACAGCGGCTACATAGAATCTAAGTGTTTTTCTTAGTATATGTATGTGTATATATATTAATTTACCACAATATGAGGCTCAGGGTTCTTATTTTGCCTTTTCTATTTCCTTGGATCTTGGTAAAGTAACATGAGACTACTCCACATTGGAGTAGACATCTGGTCTTGGGGGATGGACAGTAAAGCTAATTAGTTAAGGCATTTCCTGGGACAAGGCTGCTGAAGGCAAGTCAACCTGCCTGTCCAGGACAAGTAGGAGAGCAGGTAGGAAATGACCAAGTGTCTGTAGCTCATGGCTCTCTCTCTCTCTGCTAGAGCTGGGTTAATTACGGCTGCAAGAGATGGGGCAAGGAAGGGTAGGAGGGGTTGCCTTTCCTTCCCACCCTGCTCTACACTGTACCCACTTCTCTGACAATAGCAGGAAAGAGACTTTCTCTCCCATTTCCATCCCTTCCTTTTCTGGGAGACAATAGTCCAGCCTCAATCATGCTTTTGTGCAGAGAAATCTTGAGCCAGCTCTGTCCTGGAAGATTTATGATTATATTTTTAGACTCCAGATTATCTCTTGATCTTCTGCACTCTTGACCAGAGCTCAGTAATTTGGAGCAAGAGAAGGAAGACCTGTGCTGTGCTCCTGTGTAGTATCTAAAATCGTATTGTATTGTCATTCGTTACCAGAGCAAGTTCTTTTCTTATGGAGAGACTTCACCGAAAAGGGAGAGATTCAGTTTATTTAGCTCTTGCTCTTCTGGACAGTAATTTGGTGGGTAATCTGGTAATTTGCCTGGGTGCATGATAATAAAGTGATGTCATAGTGCCAGCAAAGAAATAATTTGTTTACTGAAAAGTGCAAAGATCAGAGTTCCAAGTATGAAGTAACTACTCCATGGTACTCCATCGTCATCTTTTTCCTGTCTTTTCTGTACACCATTGAGATAGTGGCACTTTTTGGTTTTATTTGAGTTGGTCATAGTGACGGAATGTCTTCCATCACTTCCAAGTCAGGCTGCCCAGGTTCTCTTAAACACGTGAGTTCAAATCTGGCTTGTTATTGCAAATGAAAATTGGATGTATCAAAACATTAACTGATAATTCTTCAATTTTTACATATCTGCCTCAACATTGTGTGAAGAGGACTTTTCTACTGACATAATTTGACCCTGAAACCAGTTTCTTTGTGCTGTAGTAGAATGTCTCTTTCTTTTCCACATGTAGCTGCATTGTAGTAATAGGGTAAAGTGATGGAGAATCAAAACTATTATTTTTAACTAAAAGGTGGACTGTGTTTTCTGTGAGCATAAGCAGGGATCACTCTCATGCTGCTGGTATCTGTACAGATGTTTATTTCTGTCTTGCATCTTTGCTTACCTTTGTGAACCCTCAAACTCATTAATTTAAATTTTGCTTGAGTTCCAATCTGGGCCTTCATATTTCCCAGTAATTTACATTTTATGCCTGCATGTGATTTATGTTCTTGGCATTATGTTTGGAAGATTACTTTGTGCTGTCATCCAAGAATGTCTTCCTCTTCCAAATTGGTACCATGTAAGTCTCTACTGAAAAGAACAAGGGAAGGAACTCTCCTGTCGTCCTGTTTTCAGCCTTCTAATTTGGAGTCAGAATTTTCTCACACACTTTCATGTAAACAAGGCAATATTTTTCATAATTATCTGTCTTGTTTACATTCCTTTCTGCAGGAAGGACAATTGATGGACACTTTCTCAGACCAGCGGAAGTGAAGAGATTGAACCTCAGTCTTCTAATGTGGTCTCTTTTCTAGAAATCTATATAAGCTGAAAGAAAAAATTAAACTTCTTCTTTTCCTGCTCCAACTCTGTTGTGGTCACTGCATCTTCCTCATGACAGTAGTGCGCCACTCTCCCTCAGATAGGAATTGTTATATGGCTGCCTGTGCTGTCCTCGTCCTTGAGCTGATACCCACCTATCTTCTTTCTCTTGAAATACAACCCAGGAAATTGCTCTTGTTTTGTTGTAAAACTGATAATTTTTTCCATAATGATAAAAAGATTCAACAAAGGATTTCCTTTTTTTTTTTCTTGCCCTCCCCCACTATGGCTACAGCTGCATTTGACTTATAATTTTTGGTTCCTAGTAGGATGACATAGGATGTCCAGTTTTCACTTTTATGTCATGCAGTGATGTGTGAAAACTCATTTTGAAACAAAAAAGCTGCTTTCCCAGCGGTCAGTAGAGAGAGCACTTGGTAGCCCAGACAGAACGGAGATTTTATATGGTATATTTAGTGGAAGCCAAGAGGGAATGTTTAAGCAGAGATTATCGCTAACTAAATTAAAGACTGATAATTTAATTTTGCTTCCAAAGAAAGATGATGAGAGTTGCATCCTTCCTCTCTGGCGCTGGTTGGGAAAAATGCTCATAATATAAATTATATCCTGGCATTGGAGAAGTGTCCCCCACAGTATTCCTTTCATTTTGTTGATTAGAGAGCAGCAATGCACGGAAGTGACAGTTCAACCATCAGGGTATGTTCATGACTAAGATACATTAAATAGATCTTCATGTTAACACTGCCTCTTCTGTAGTTTCACATAAAGAGTTCACAAAATGTCTCACATCTTTTAGCTATACACAGAACATCAGAAGAAATCTCATAACAATAGGTTCAGAATTTTTTTACTGCTGCCAGGTTACAAAAAGGCATTTTAGAAAACAGCTGTACTTTCAATGAGTGCACATGTAATGATTTACCATAGATGGCTGTGTGGCATTTATCACCTCCAATACTAATCAGCCAGAATAGTGAGTGTCGTTATAGCCATTTCACAGATAATGAATCTGGACTTTGATATAGTATGGTTCAGCTTTAGAAGTCAGTGGCTGATCAGTCACAGGCAGGTTTATAGAGAAGCTAGAAGAGACTGTGCCCAAAGATAATCCTTCCAAAATGAGAGCTTTATAAGTGGCAGTTCTTTATATGTTTTTAAGGAATAACTTATTTCAGTGTATCCAAAAAAAAAAAAAAAAAAAAACCCAAAACATTAAGCTGACAAATAGCAGGTCACAAATGAAATTAAAAACTCTTTTGTTTTTTCCTTCTTGGAAACAACATAGTATCCTCCTTGACATTGCAATAATGAGCACAGTGTAAAGACAGAAACACCAGTCTGTATTTAGAAAGTGAATCACCGCCTGACTTACTGTGACTTCTGTGGTTTTAATAAAAAAACCCCAGCTGAGATGTATGGGTGTGAGAATTTAAGGGGGGGTAGACTTAGAAGAGAACTTTCATCAGTGTTTTAGGAAGAAACCTTGCAATTAGCTTCATGGCTTCCCATGTACTTGAGTGCTTGAAGATGGCAAGAGTCTTGAATCTTCCTTGGGAGTTAAATAGCACAGAGAAGATTTTCAAAAACAGGTTATGTACAAGATACAGCCACCTACTCGCATTCAGCAAGTACATGCCTAAAAAATCCTGGCGGGATGACAAACAGGGCAGTCGTGCCTTCTCCCATGTCCAATGTGACTCACAGGTCCGTATACCAACCAATCAAAATCTTGCAGTGCATTTACAGATCTGTAGGCAGCCAAAGCAAATCACAGTGTGGGTGTCATTGAAGAGCCTGGACAAAAGCCCTTGTTCAGTTAAACTGTTTGTTCTACAGTAATTGCAGTGTCTCAGTATTTTTTCAGGGGTATACACAAATAAAGCACTACTATAATCTACAGATAACACAGCTATTATCACAGCATGGGCATTTAAGTCCCACATTTAAAAAGCATGCAATTGTTATTTTAGCCCTTAAAAATAATAAAAAAACCCCAACAAAACAAAACAAACCCAACTCACCAGCACGTTGGTAAATCTGGTTTCATCAAATTTAGGAATCAAAGCACACAGAACAGAATCAGAAATGCAGAGATATCAATCATGGAAATGTGTGTGATCAAAGATTGAATCTGTACTCAACAGCTGCTTTAAAATGGTCATGAAGAAAAAGGCACTGCTATTGCATGTGTGCCTGGCTGCCCATCAGACATTTCTGACAATAACACTCAGTGAAGACACAACACGAAAGAGAAGAGAGAAGTGGGAGTAAAAGAAATCATATTGCTGGGGCAGAGGCCAATGAAAGAAAAAAGTTTACTGTGCTGCCTCCTTCTCTTCCTCCCCAGCCCAGTAGAAGAAGGAGATGGTCTGTAATCATGAGGGATGGACAGACAGAGGGTTTTGGGGTGAGGGATGGTGTTGTCTTATTTCTTCTTCTCCTTTTTATTTTTTTTTCCTTTTTTTCTTTTTTTTTTTTTTTTTTTTTTTTTTTTTTTTTTTTTTTGTTGTTATGCTGTTTCATTATTTGGTTTTCTGTGTGGCAATAATAATAACAGCAA